>JAQKAE010000003.1:4200000-4401863 GCA_027943155.1 Podospora tetraspora
ATCCCAACGTGACAATTTCCGATAACCACGGCATTATCTCTGCTTGCACACCCCGTTTGGCCCCCAGGGGTGATCGGGCGGACCAATACCCGGAAAGTCGTCGTCGATGCCGTGCCTGCAGTTCGCATACGCAATGATAACGTTGTATCCAAACCCCTCCACAAACTGCTGTCCCGAAGTGCCCTTGTGGAAGCCTCTCTGGCAGCACTTGCTGATGACCGAATCGGCGACGAGGGACACGTCCAGCGCGCAGGAGAGCTCGAGGTGGAAGTAGTTGTCGTTGCAGACCTGTGAACGCCTCGTCAGTATTTCCTGGGTAGGACCGGGAGAGAGAGCCTACATAGACACCGCTGGTGTTGTTGCACGCATGGCGACGGCAGGTACGCGCGGGTGTGGTGCAGTTGTCGTTCCCACCATCCTTGTTCCAGTCCATCATGACGTTGAGGAGGACCGAGGCGTCGGCCCGGTCGGCGGTGCAAAAGTTGCCGCAGGACATGGCTGCCGAGTAGAGGTTAGCGACAACTTGCCGGGGGGGAGGGAGAAATACGGCCATAAGGTTGCGCGGGATGCCGCTTCGCTTTCAGAGGGGAGGCGGGCTCGACGGCAGCATCGTGGTGGACGGGGGTCGCCGCGGCGAGCGAGAAGAGCAGCACCAGGGATGCCCAGGCGAGCAGCTCACCGAGAGGGCGATACATGGTTGCGGTGGTCTGGGTTTAGGTGTGAATTGTGGTGGTAATGGAGGAGGGAAGACGTGGGAGGTAGGTGAGAGGGAAGGGTTTCGTGCTCTGGTTTGCCGTTGACCTGCGAAGAGGGTCATCGATTTTCAAGTCATTTGGGAGAACCTGTCCCAGCGAATTCCGTCCCATCGCCTTCCTCTGGGTGTCGGGCTTTGATGTCCCGAATGACCCACCGGGGTCCAGCGAGACGACCAAGGCATTGGCAACAACAATCATTTCTCCCCTTCTCCCTACAACTCGTCGTGTCCCATCTCGACGAATTCCCTTCTCCAGCCTGGACCGGAAGGTGATCAGTGTCTGGTTGGGCCGGACTGGGAATGTTGGTCAAGTTCGTGCTAGCAGAGACATGACGTCGACTCCCGTCAGACATGCTATCGTCGTCTCCATCGACATCCTCTCAAGATACCGAGTACCACCATGTTCCCTTGCTACCTCGCTCTCTACTCATGAAGCTGGTTGAACATTGGAGACAACCCTAACCCTAACCATGACCCGACACAGCTCACCTCGACCTTCCGCTCACCGCTCACCGAAACAATTCTCCGCATGAATCAGCCCGACATCGACCCCCTGCATCTTGGCCCGCCTCATCCACACTCAACCCGTCGATTGGCCGTCGACCCTGCCCAACGCAACCTCATTCGTGAACAACAGCCAGACCGCCATCTGCCACGTCAGATGCGCGCCCAAGCTAGCCCAGCGCCCCAGTGCCTGTGGGGACAGGGAGGGAACCAATGCAGACAAAAGACCATGCCTGACCCGACGTGACTGTTGACTTTCCCAGTCAACAACACTCAACACCATCACCATGGCCGGCGACCTCCTCTCGTGGTTCTCGGGCGACAAAAAGACGCGGCGGCGGGCGTTCACCAACATGGCCGTCACCGCCGCCTCGGCCGCCGCCACCACCCCGCAGGCGGCCCCCATCATGAAGACGATCCAAGCCGCCACCGGCCTCCTCCGCGTCGGGCAGACCATCAACAGCGTCAACGGCGCCGCCTCCGGACTCGCCGGGTTCCTCCCCAAGGCCACACAGCTCGTCGACTCGGCCAACAGCTTCGTGCCGACCATGCAGGTCATGGCCCAATCCTTCTGCGACAGCCTCAAAGTCGCCACGCAGTTCCGCATGGTGGCCTCGGCCGTCGGCATCGGGGCCAACGTCGTGGTAACCTACCAGGGCGTCAAGGCGCTGCACCTCATCGCCGAGCGTCTGGGCGACATCTCGACGGCGCTGCACGCCCAGACGGCGCTCATGGCGCAGGCCACGTTCGCCGAGTACGTCCACGACATGGTGCGCGAGCGCGTCGGCCAGACGGCGTCCGACCCGACCGTCGAGCACTGGTTCTTTCTCTGGCACCCCGACGACGACTGGTACCCCAAGTTCTACCACCTGCTGGAGCGGCGGCCGGTCGGGCCCGCGTTCTGTGGGTACACAAACCAGATTGACACGATTTTCGTGTTTATGGTGGCGGCGCGGCGATATGTCCGTGAGCGGGAGCGGCGGGCGCGGGATGCTGGGAGGGAGCCACCCCGCCCGGTGCGTCTGCACCTGCTGATCCCGGCGTATCAGCCGGTGCTGGTGGCTGAGGCACTGCGGATCCCGGCGGAGATTGGGGATTTTGTCATGGAGGGGCGGATGAACAGCAACAAGGAGCTGGTGTGGCTGAATCTGCCCGAGGAGCAAAAGGGGTACACGCACGGGATCGGGCAGTGGAATCCGCCGGCGGTGGGGTGGTGGGACGGGGTGCTGGGCAGGGTCGGGCTGGTGCGGCAGCGCGTGGTGGTCAAGGAGCCGCGGGTGCTGGGGAGTCGGCAGCAGCTGGACGACGACGAGGCGGCGCTGGCGATGGTGGATGATGGCAGGAAGAGTGTCGAGGTGGCGATGGTGGAGGGGAACAAGTCGGATGGGGACGAGACGAGGAGGCGGGCGACGCCGCTGCATCAGCGGTCTCAGCGGCCAAAGAGACGGCGGACGCAGCTGGAGGGGGGAGAGAAGGAGAAGGCGAAGTCGATTCAGGGGTCACGGGGGAACTCGTTGGTGAGGACGTCGTCTGTTTGAGTTGGGTATCGGAGGTTTACTGTTTACGGCATATGCGGCGTTTTTTGTTGGGGATACGGAGTCTGGGCTGGGATCAGTCATACATCAGGTTGTTAAACAGGACATTAGATTACACGGTTCGAGGCACCAGTCCTCGTAGCAACAAACTCGTCACTTGGCAGCTCAGCCATGGTCCCTGGCCCGCCCGTGTTTGTGCCCCCCATCTCCACTGCGGCGGGACCGACGCTGAGCTCGGCGGCGTGATTCATCCGGAGCTCGTACCCAGAGGGATACATGAACGTCTTGTTCGTGTCTGGTGCCGCCGGGCCGGAATCCATCTCGGCCGGACCTTCTCTCACAGACGCGGTCTTCTTGAGCCCGTCCAAGACGGCCGTCTTCTTCCACAGCCACCACCACACCCCCAACACCACCAGCCCGACCAGGACCAGCACGCCAATGCCTACTCCAACGCCCACGGCAACCACATTGACCCCGCCTCCATCCCCGCCTCCCGACGCGGCTACCGATGCGCCTCCCGTTGTCGAGGGCGTTCCCGTCTCCCCGTTTCCTTTCGAGGCCATCGTTGCGGGTGTGCTCGCAGTCTTTGACGCAGTGGTGGCAGCCTTTGACGTGGTCGTGGTGGTCAAATCGGCCTTCTTGATGGTAAAGTACGCCGACGACACGCTCGGCGCCGGCACTATCCCCTGCGCGGCGGCATCGGTGCCGTTGAAGATCCAAAAGAAAAACTCGTCGGACTGGGCGAGGTCAAAGCCGTACAGCTGGACGGTCCAGAGAAACGACGTCTGCGGGGGGGTCGAGGCATGCTTGGCTGCCAGAGATCAGTACCCGGGCTCGAGGAGGGGAAGACGGGGGGAGTATACCCAAGAGGATGGGCCCGAGGTTGGCGCCCCCGCCGCTGGAAAACTGCTGCCACAGGGCGATGGTATACGAGGAAAAGACGGTCGAGTATGTGATGTTTTGGGTCGTGTCCAAGGCCCAGGACTGTCGGGGGCCGGCGCCGGGGTTGAGGAAGGATCCCGATGGGTTGCTTTGGCGGGAGAGCAGGACTGCCATGACAGGTATCGCGGGTCATAGTGTTGAAGAGGGAAGAGCCGAGGGAGGACGAAGACGAGGTAGACATCGTCGACGTCGTCGACGTGGTACAGCATGGCCGCGGGCTCCGACAGCGAATCCAATGTCTCGTTTGGGGGTTAGTTCGCTGTAGGTCAGCCTCGCCGGGGGCTATTCAGTCAAAGTGATTGGCGCACGTCGACGAGACTGAGATTGAGCATCGCGCCAACTGCCAACACCTTTCCTGTCTTCAACTGTCAGCAAGGCCGTGAATTGATCCGCATGTGCAGGCTGACACGATTGCGGTGCAGCCCAAAATTGATCCCGCAGGCGCATGATGTCACCTCGAAATGGGGATTCGCCATGCCCCTCGATGTCGCTGGAGCATGGCGCGATGCCGTGGCATCGAGCGGGATGCACCTGTGGATGTGGATGGCTGGCAATGGACCTGGCAGTGGGAGTGGGCATGCTGGCTGGCGGGCTGCCCCTGAATCGACCCTGGAATGCAGGAACCATGCATGCCTAACAAGAGCCCCCCAAAAGTCGGTGACGCCCTGTTAGCCACTGCCGTGGCCAGACCAGCCCAGGCCCAGGAAATTGGCCACCAGCCGGGGTGGGGCGGGCCCCTTTTTCGGCGGTGACCGTTTGACGCGCCGCCGACCGCTGAAAGACATTGCTGTCTTTTTTTCCCACCATGTCGACCTGATCGATTCCCTTGGTCGCCGCCCCTACATCCATCGAGGCGGCTGAAAACATGTCGTCGGCCAATATCATGCGGCGCTCGCTGCGGTTCCGGGTGCTGGCCGTCTTCGTCTTTGCCGCACTCGTGCTCTACCGCCTCTGCTTTTACCCGTCCTCGACACCCACCTGGCTCCCTCTGCCCGGCCAGCAGCCCTCCGACGTCGACGTCTACCGCGCCAACGCAACCCTCGGCTTCGGCGCCATCTACGTCGTGTCGGGTAACAACTCGCCGCGCCGCCATGGCCTCCTCCAGGCCGCCAACGTCACCGAGCTCGAGTTCACCATCCCGAGCCAGCCCACCTGGCCCGAGGCCACCCTCGCGCGCCATCCCAAGCTCGGCAAGGGCTCGCTGATGGCCTGGCTGGGACATCTTCACACCCTGCGGCAGTGAGTACCTCTGGTGCTTCCACCCCCACCATCGCTAACTTGCCCCCCTCCCCCAGATTCATCGCGTCCGGCGCCGAGACCGCCCTCGTCCTCGAAGACGACGTCGACTGGGACATCCACCTGCGCTCCCTGCAAGCCCCCCTCGTCGCGACCGCCGTGCGCGCCCTCCTCTCCCCCGACCTCCACCCCGCCACCGACCTCTTCCCGACCCCCGAGGCCGCCGCCCAGCGCTACCCTTACGGCTCCCCCGCGCACTGGGACCTCCTCTACCTCGGCCACTGCGGCGACTACTTCCACGGCATGGACCGCGGCTTCGAAGACGGCCACGTACACCCCTCCGACCTCGCGCGCGAAGAGCACATCTCCTTCAACGACTCGTCCCTCCCGGCCCCCGACGACCTACACCCGTGGACGGCCTCGCTCCTCCGCAACCTCGGCGTCCCGCCGCACACCCGCCTCGTCCACCGCTCCGTGTTCCCGCTGTGCACGTTTGCCTACGCCGTGACGCGCTCCTCGGCGCGGCGCATGGTCGAGGACCTCGTCTCCCTCGAGGAGGAGGCGCACACGGCCTACGACGTCGCCATCCTCATTTCCTGCCGCGACAAGGGCCTCAAGTGCTACACGGTCAACCCGGAGCTGTTCCACCACGTGCCCGGCAAGAGCATGATTGGCGGCGTCGACAACAACACGCACCTGCCGCCCGTCGACGCCATGGCGCAGAAGCAGGTCGAGCTGCGCCACGAGACGCCGAACATTGGGTGTGGGTTCTGGGGCGGCGGGTTTGCCTTTCCGGATGGGGATGACAGGCAGCTGGAGTACCTGCGCACCGAGGTCGGGAGAAAGGGGAACTGTCTGAAGAAGGGGAGGTAATGAGAGGCAGCGCAAGACGAATTCTTATCATGATGCAACACATTACTATGCATGGACGGGCGAACGGGCGATGTTTGGAAAACTACCACGACGCTGGTCATAGAGGGGTCTGTTCCTGTCCGGGCGAGCGAGGAGGGGCGGTTGGCTTTGGTGTTTTGGTATTGACAGAGGCACAGAGGACGAGACGATGGACGGCGCGACCAGGCCGGGTCCAAGAGTTGTACGCTACCTACGTATCCGAGTTGCAGTTAGATCTCTATACCTACGCATTTTACGCTCTTACCCAAGCCGGTCATGCTGCCGCAGGCCTGGCATCCAACCCGAGATCCGGATCTGACCGCCAGGTGCTCGCTGCGCTCGAAGAGGAGGAATTTCTGCAATCTATTTGCTTGGGAAAAGGCATATTTTATCTCGATTTCCCATGCATCCAATTCGCTAGCCTGCTATAATGTCTGCTGCTGTATGCTGTTGTGCTTGTATAATGCTACCGATGCTCCCCTCACATAACTGATCAAAGAATCAGAATTGTGCGAAATCCCATGGCCTGCCCCGTCTGACGACGCCGTTCCAGCCGTGTCCCAGGAAATATATGCTGTCTAGTTATGCTCATGAGGTTTGGTGGTAAATGATGTCCCGCTGTGTGGATGATGTTGAATAGGCCCGCAGCCGTTGTCATCGGTTGATCGGATGCCCTCGGCGCGGGCCACCAAAGATCAACGGCGTCCGAATCCGGTCGGCCCTCACTCGTCGTCCATATCGCTCTCATCATCCTCCGGCACGAGATCCACCTCACGCCTCTTCTTCTCCTCCTCGGCCATCTCCCGCCACGTGCTCCAGCTAAGCATCCCAAATGCCGCCGTGATCAACAATCCCCCGAAAATCGCCGCCCATCCCAGCGGCTGCCCCGTCAGCATCCAGTCGACAATCGCCACGATAAAAATCGTCAGCAGCGCCGCCACCGAGCTCAGCACCGGACTCGTGAGCGATATCAGCACCAGAAACGACCCCGAAAAGATCATGTTCATGATGACACTGATGAAAAGCAGCCACGCCGTCTGCCCCGTCGGCAGCTCAAAGATCTCGAGCCCCAGCACGTGCAGCACCGGCAGCGGCAGCCACAGCACCAGAAGTGTAAACGTCCCCATCAGGCTGGCAAACGTGTTGGCAAAAATTACACCGCGCCCCGGCGAGATACCCTCGGGAGGACACCCGTACCGCTTGTACAGCACCTCGTAGAGCCCGTAGAGCACCGAGCCGACACCGATGATGAGGTTGCCGAAGAGGCGGCGGTTGCCGGACGGGTCCGGGGCGCCGGGGACGGCCGAGGGTGTGCCGTCGCCGTAGGCCACGACGAGGACGCCCACAATGGCCACGGCGACGGCGGCGCTCTTGCCGAAGCGGAGGCGCTCCTTGAGCAGCGGCACCGAAAAGGCATAGGCAAAGAAGGCGCTGCAGTTGTATATGGCCGTGAGGTCGCTCGGGGTTGTCATGCTGACGGCGAGGTACCAGCTTAGGCCCGCAACCGTCAGCGCCGTGGTGATGTAGGCCGTCGTGCGGATCATATACGGCCACGGCGAGAGGTTGGCCATGCTCGGGGGTATGTCGAGCTCCTGCCACTGCACCATCTGGGCGGTCGAGCGCACGAGGAGCTTGTGCCGGCGCCAGAACTGCGGCCACGGCTCGCGGCTGCGCAGACGCAGGAACAGCAGCTGCAGCGGGAACAGCAGCGACCACGAGCCGTGCGTGAGGTACAGCATGCAGTAGGCCTTGTTCCACCCCAGCTCGTTTTGGATGTACGAGGCCAGCTCGGTCTGCACAGTGAACGAGACGAGCGTGGCCACGAGGAAGAAGGCGGCATAGGTGTAACGCTTGCGTGCTGCGATGCGTGCGTTGGTGCCCGGGCTGCGCGACCGCATGGTGCTGCGGCGGGAAAAGGTGGGACGCTCGGCGGGGACGTCGTCGGACGCAAAGTACGACGGCGAGAGGGAGGACGCGGCGGGCGGGCTCGGGTGGCGGTTGCCCCGGTATGCCTTGCGGCCCCGGTCGTCGTCATCGTGGGCCCCGAGGAGCGGCTGCCCGGATCTGGCTTCGCCGGATCGGAACATGGTCGGGGTCAGGTCGGAGACGGTCGGGTCGCGGGTCGGGGGGGGTGTGTGTCGGGAGGGTTTCGGAGGGAACGAGGCGTTGGATCACGGGTTTCGTAATTGGGTCATTTCGAGTACCGGCCCCATGGATTGAGAGCTGGTGGTGAGAAGTACTGCGTGGTTGATCGAAGAGGTGCAGCTATCTCGAGGCGTCGTTTGCTGGAAACGTCGAAAAGTTGAGATGGTGAAAGACCAGATCACAAGGGATTGCGTCAGGGCGTCGAGAGTCAGCTGCAGCGTCGATCTGGGGAGATCTGCCAATCAGGGTGCGGCAGTCCCCTGAATCCCCTGCAACCCCCACCGAAGGCCCCACCATTTCAACATCGCGAAACTTGCCGACGTTCCGACGATCAACTCACGACAGACTCTCAGCAAGTCCAACCACTTTGGAGGTTCTCATTCTCAGGTTCGATGGCGAAGTACTTTGATGTATTCCCCTCTAGTCTTTCTCACCACGCCGTCTTCTCACCACCCTTTCCAGGGTCTCGCCTCTAACCTCACCCCCATGACTCCCTCTTCCCCGCCTGTTGTCAACCCAAGGAGGGGTGGAGGGGTCAAGGGGAGAAGTGGCTCCCTGAGAGTTGAGCGGGGTTGCATCCAAGTGGATCAGACCCCGTTCCCTTTGGCGATGGCCTCACTTCTCGGTATCAGGTTCATGTTATCTCTCGATAAATGACCTCGCCATGGTCAACAACGAGAAGCAAAACCACACACCGAGGGTTCCAAGGTCGTCGTCAACTCGGGCCGTGATAGGTCGGATTCCCAGGTAGCCGCCAATGTCAGCGCTAAGATTGCAATCCCGCTCGGGCTGTTCCCCAATCCCCAAGCCGAGACCCTGTAACCGCCATGGCAACATCTGAGTGGCCGCCTTGTGGGCGCGAGGGGAATCCCAGCTTGCTTCATCTGAAGACAGGCTTCTCTCCGTCATCAACAACTTCAGTGAGCCCAGTGGACGACCGCGGACGACGACAATGCGGCTTCCAACGCTCATGGCCGCCCTCGGGCTGGCCTCGTCGACAATGGCAAAGATTTCGCTGATCAACCCGCCACAGTTCGGCGGTCAGATCTCCACGAGCCAGCACGACGTCTGGATGGAGGGGCAGACCATCGACCTTCAGTGGACGGCGCCCGAACCAAACAGACTTCTCTCCGTGGTCCTCTACCAGATGAACACGACCATGGCAGCCAACTACAACGGCCAGTTCCGGGCGACGATCCGCCAGTCGAGTTCATCACCCGTATGTCAACCCGGTGACACCGGTGATACCGATGGGACTAGCTCTCGCAGATGACCAGGTCAACCAAACCTTCTTCCGGTGGATCGTCGCCACCACCAAGGATCTCGGATTCTCCAACCAATTTGCCATCGCCGTGTGGGTGGGCGGCACCATTGTGACGGACTCGGCTACCAACATCTTTAATATCACCAGCCGGGCTGCCCGTTGCCGCGCCGAGCCTTGGCCAACCCTCGGGCACGACATCATCAACGCCGTCGCCGTCGCCGTCGGCATCCGCATCAGGATCCCCGTCCCCTGAAGCGCCCGCGCCATCGTCCTCGGGCCTCTCAGCTGGGGCTGGGGCAGGAATTGGTGTCGGCGCCGCCCTGGGTGTCATGGCGCTGGTCGCTGCAGTGTGGTTCATGGTGCGACGCAGGCGACAGCAGGCCATTCCAGCCCATGTCGACGGCTCGCCGCAAATCGGAGGCGGCGAGTCGCCCATGACCCCGGAAAAGTATGGGCACTTTCAGAATCTCGCGACGATCCAGGCCATGAATTCGAGGGACCTGGGCTTGTCGCAGGAGAGGGTCGAGACGCCGCCGGAGAGTAGGGACGGGCACGAGTTGCCGAGGGGGAGGTAGAGAAGAGTGAGGACAGCCGGCAGTAGATGGAAAATAGCATGATTGTGTTCGCCATTTCTTGACCTGTTGTCCTGTGAAAATGCCTGTGAAAATGAGAGCCCACTGTAAAGTGGCCCAAAGGCCCGAGCGCGATGCCACGTGATCAATTAAATCCATCAAGGCTTCGCGTCTTCTCGCGTTCTCTCTTCCCCACATCTCCTCACACCGCGTCTTTTCCGCGCCTCGACGGCAATTTCCCTTGACCACCCCAGCCACGCCCATTCGACGTGCCACGGCCCATCGACAGGCTATCGCTGCATCGAACGAGGCATCACAGCCTCGTCAAGATCCCTCAATCGCGGTTTCGATATTACTATTCCCAACATCACTGCCTCGAGACTCAGTCATCCACACGCCCTGAACAAGCACCCGCGACCGCCGACCGACCACCGCCTGCACCCTGGCAAGATGGCCAAGGGATCACCCGAGGGCGGTGTGTACAGCGCAACCTATAGCGGTGTATGTACTTTTCTGTGACCTTGATGACCTTTCTGGCTGACCACGACACCTCAGGTCCCCGTCTGGGAATACCAATTCGGCCATGATCTCAAGGAACATGTCATGCGCCGGCGCCACGACGACTGGATCAACGCAACTCACATCTTGAAAGCCGCCGGCTTCGACAAGCCTGCCCGGACAAGAATCCTGGAACGCGAGGTGCAAAAGGACGTTCACGAAAAGATTCAAGGAGGATACGGAAAATACCAAGGTACATGTCCTGCCCCGATACCCCCAAAACACCGCTGACGGCCCAGGGACCTGGATATCCCTCGACCTCGGCGAAGCCCTCGCCATCAGAAACAACGTCTACGATCGACTGCGACCCATCTTCGAGTTCCAACCCGGCAACGAGAGCCCTCCGCCGGCCCCCCGACACACCAGCAAACCAAAAGCCCCAAAAGCCAAACCCGCCGTCCCCAAATGGAACAGCAAGGCCGCCACCAAGGCCAGCGCCCTCGCGCAAGCCGCCACGTTCGCCCAGGCCCACATCCCTCCGCCGCCGGAAGAGTTTGACGCCCCCGACACCCAGATGGGCGAGGACGACAGCCAGGACAATGCGACGGTGGCCTCGGCCTCGTACATGGGCGACGAGGACTACGACATGTCGCAGTTCTCGACGAGGAAGCGCAAGCGCGAGGAGGAGGTGACGGAACAACAGCACTCCATGTACGGCGACGAGCTGCTCGACTACTTTTTGCTCTCTAGAAACGAACAACCCGTCATTCGCCCCGACCCCCCCACCAACTTCCAGCCCGACTGGCCCATCGACACGGAGCGGCACACGGCGCTGCACTGGGCGTCGTCCATGGGTGACGTCGAGGTCATTAAGCAGCTGAAGCGCTTCGGCGCCAACCTGGCCTCGCAAAACGTGCGCGGCGAGACGCCCCTCATGCGCGCCGTCAACTTTACCAACTGCTACGAGAAACAGACGTTCCCCATGGTCCTCAAGGAGCTGTTCAGCACCATCGACGCCCGGGACAGCTCGGGCTGCACCGTCATCCACCACGCCGCCGTCATGAAGAGCGGGCGCGTCACCAGCCACTCGTGCTCGCGTTACTACCTCGACCTCATCCTTAACCTCCTCCAAGAGTCGCGGCACCAGGACGTCGTGCAGCAGCTCCTCGACGTACAGGACAATGACGGCAACACGGCCATGCACCTGGCGGCGCAGCGCGACGCCCGCAAGTGCATCCGGGCGCTCCTCGGGCGCGGCGCCTCAACCGACGTGCCCAACAACGAGGGCGTCCGCGCCGAGGACATGATCAAGACGCTTAACGCATCGAAAAAGGCAGCCCGCGCCGGCCCACAGCGGTCGTCGAGCCCCTTTGCGCCCGACTCACTGCGCCACCCCACGTTCCGCGATGCGCACCCCGACGCTGGCGGCAAGCCCGCGGCCAGCTTCCAGAGCGAGGCGGCCAACATGGTGCAGTCGCGCATGACGTCGCTCATCGTCGACAAGTGCCAGGACCTGGCAGCGAGCTACGACGAGGGCCTCGCAGAAAAGGACGAAGCCCAAAAGGAGGCGCAACGCATCCTGCTCAACACGCAGGCCGAGCTGGCCAACCTCAACATGGCCATTGCCGACGCGCGGTCGCGCCTCGAGGCCGATGACGCCGCCGACAAGGCCGCTGCCGAGAGCGAGGAGCTGCGCAAACAGGTGCTCGCCTACGTGACCCACCACAACCGCATCGCCATCGAAGCTGCCGCCGACCGAGAGCTCGCCGCGCGGACGGCCGACGACACCGCGACGCCCGAGGCCGACGCCGACCCCGAGGAGCGCATCCGCCTGGCCGCCGAGGCAGCCGACCTGCTGCGGCAGCAGCGCGTGGCCGAGGCCGACTACGTCGAGGCGCGCAGCGTGCTGGGGGTCAGCGACCGCATCGACAAGTACCGGCACCTCCTGCAGAGCTGCTTGCCGCCCGAGGACCAGGAGCTGCTCGACGACAACCTCGACGACCTGGTGCGCATGATGGAGGACGAGCGCGAGGTGCTGGAGCGGGGCGCCGACGTCATGGAGAGCACAGCGCTGTAGGAGCGCGCTGGGTCCCTGAAGCCGGCCCTCTGCCGGCTGCACGGGCTGGGAGTGAGGTGATTGTAACACGATTTGGTTGTGGCCTCTTTGGCTCGAGCCACTGGGATGGATATGGGATGATACAATGGCGTTGTGGTTTGGCTGGTGCCTACGTGGCCAGTCGTTTTCTTTTGTTTGGCTTTTTTGCCCATCATACCCGAGATGAGTTTTGCGGCGGCGGCGGCGGCGTTTGGGTGCTTGGAGGGCATGGAAGCGAGCCAATCTGTGGAGGGGCGGTAACGAAGGGGGATGGACGCGGTTGTTTTTGGAAGGGATGTGATGGTTTCTGCCTTGCGGACAGGCCATCTTGTGTACCTGTGGATATTGAGAAGTGACCCAACAGGTGCAGACCTTGTCGAGGGCAGAGTTACACATTGTACACTTTGCAGTGGACATTGTCCGTGACATGTTTCCAGGGAGTTGTGTGATATTTACCGCCTCGGGTGTGATTTTCAGGGGCGCTGAGGTCTTTCCCAGCACAGGAGGTCGTTTGCCTCCACACATAATGTGTGTGTGTACCGACAACAACAACACGGAAAATGCCGCTTATAATCTCGGCGTGATGACCGACGTCAACACGGAGAAAGCCCCTTGTGATCTCGCGGGCGATGTCCCACTACACGGAGGAAGCCGCAGTCATCTCGTGGGTGGACATGGTTGACACCCCATCATCCCGCTTGGGAATATGGCTGACACCATCATTCACCCCGTTGGCAGACATCACTCTTCACTCTTCACCCGCCACACATCACCTCAAAGGTGAGCCGGAGGTTACCAGTCCCCGTCCCCGACCCCCGACACCCTACCTACTGCCCCTCACCATGTATTGCCCTTTTGTCGACCACCACCTTACGTCAGACCGGCCCTCCTCATTCGGCCCTCGAGCGGGGTTACAAGCTCAAGTGCGGGTGGAGACCGACGCCGGACTTGGTCAGATATCTCCAGCCTTGTCAGTGGGTGCTGATCGGAAGCTCGGGGCGATCTTTCGCTGCCTCCAGTTGAGGCTCTGAGACGGTGGGGCAGGGGGTGGTGAGAGCCAGGAGATCAACGTCAAACCAAGCAAACGGTCGAATGGGATGAGGATGGAGGTGAGCGTCACCGTCCATCAGGATCTTCCGAGGGCCATCCCATCAAGATTTCTCTGACGCCGACCCACTTGGCAGAGCCTCGTTGACAAGCTCTAGGACAGACTCGAACTGCCGTGGCATAGCCCCTCTAGCGATGGAACGGTCTCCATGGGCGCATTGTGCAGAGCCTTGTCAATGTCCAACCCGCCAGCCGACTTGGCCAGCGACCAACTCCGTTTCCAAAAGTCAATGTCTTGCCTGAGTTTCGGTCAGCACAAGTGCTCCAACTCTGCGGCTCTGCTCTCACCAAGCGGGCCGTAATCGCAAAGGTGTCCCACAGGAGAAGCCCACAACTGCAAGGCGGGCCGCGCGGAGCTTATTCCGCTCGTGGCAAGCTTCGTCCCTGTCGATGATCAATATGCCTCGGTCAGAAAAGAGCAGAGATCCAGGCCCAGCCGTTACCCAAAGGGACGGAAAAGAGCCGAGCGCTCCTTGTCACCCGCCGTGGAGGCGTTTCGCGGTTGACGGCTCCAGGACAGGCGGCTGGAAGGAGAGACGGATTGAGACTTGCAAACTTGTAAGCTTTGAGGCTCGGCCAAGCCAAAGCGTTGGGTGTACGCAATCATCTTGTCTGCTCAGCCCCTTTATCGCCGCTAGCATCTCGTGAGCCTCACCCCGCGTCGTCAACCTCGAGCGTGGCAATACGAACACCTGCAGACCGCCCTTGGGCCACGAGACCAGCTTCCGTGTATAGGCCAAGTGTCGGAACAGGACCGGAGCCGTATCTTGTCCAGTCATCCGGAGCAATGACGACTCCAAAGCCTCCCGACCTGTGTCTGCTGAACGGCAAGGCTGATCTGGATGCTGGTTGGATACCAATAGATCGGGCAATTGAGCTCTTCCACGAGCTACGGTAGCAATGCGGCAGTGGTAGCCATCTCGTATCTTGGCCCATCTCCGTTGCCATGGCCGAGTAGATGTTCAAACTGACTTGGCGGGAACGTGTCTGGTGGTTGACGTCTTGGGGGTTGAAGAAGGCTCCCGAGTCGATTCGCTGGTACAAAAATTGTCAGCTGGTATGTGGCCCAGTGGCAAGACGCCCTCGTGAAAGCAGAACGAATGGCTTGGCCCAAAATAGAACTCGCCTCTATGGCGGTCTGACGCCCCGAGTCCATCACTCCGCGCACAAAATATCGCGATCCTGGAATACTGTGTAGGAGAAAGTCACATCTCAACATTGCAAAAATGGCGGTCAGGCATCGCGGCGGGTGTCGGGCGGCGGCACGGCGATGTGGATCCGGGCCCCTGTTGGAGGGTGGCAGGATTCTTCCAGATGAGCAAGCACCCGTCACCGCATCGCGGGGTGTGTCATTTGTGACAGAGCCACCGTCGAGAAAGTCATCATGATTCTGTCTGAGTCCTGACAAGACGGAAATGGAATCGTTCGGCGAGGGGGCATCGGTGCCGAAGGCGGGAAAGGTGACGACGCTGCATGACAGGGATCCGAGAAGCAGCAGGGAGATGCAACAGGGGTCCGCCGTAGGGCTGAAGGATGGCTGCCCACAAAAGGGCTGCCTCGGAGGCTCGGACTGTCGAGAGACAATCGCGGCGGCGGATGTAACGGTCTGTCAGCACTCCTCAGTCCAGCCGGCGTCGGGAATTCTCTGATTCCGCCAGGTAAGCGCTGGGGACCGGGCGTCGCTGCAGCAATCGATATTCCAACAGAGGCAATCCGTCAGCGCTTAGCCGGCGAGATTGGAGATGCGGGATCACATCGCCGCCGTCGGGTGTCGGGCGCGGGGAGTTGGCGGTGATTAGAGAACCCCGGGTCGTCGTCGGTCCGGTGTGGGACAGGAGCAAGTCGCCGCTTATCTTGGTCCATGACACCATCACAGAGGCCGATATGGTGCATGCAATGCGAGCTGGCGGACAAGAACCTGGAAACGAACCTGGAAAAGGCCACCGGAGGATGTGCTGAGATGGGCGATGAGGGGTGGAGGGGGAGATCAGGTCTCGGACGCCACTCTGCAAGGAGAATGGCGCAATGGGGGGGGAAGAGGGGCTCCTGCCTTGCAAACGGACCGGATTGTGAGCTGGACCCAGCGATGGATGGAAAGAGCCATCCATGTTCTCATGGTCAAGATGCGAATGGTATCGTATTTGAAAGTGGCAAAGATCGATTCGCGATCCCGTTGGTCGTCGAGTTCAGCGTGTTCAGCTGCCAATGTCCCGGCGAAACCGATGCATCATCGCGAGGCCAAGAACCCGACACGGACACTTTTATTCCTGGAATATTGGTGGGGGGCGTGCTCGGGCCTGATTTTCATCGTACCTTGCATTCCCCGCCTGGCCAAATGCAATGTCATTGCAGAGTGATCAGTAGTGATGTGATGTGATTCCGCTCGTCCCCACCGGTTCAGAGAGCAGTTCTGAATTGAAGCCCGAAATTTGAAATCATTGCGGTTGTGGAAAAGTCACTCCTGCTCCTGCCTCATTCCCAAGAATTGCCTCCAGGCTGGGCAGGAACTAATGCCCGTTTGTAGTGGAGCCAATCAGCGAGGCAGGAACAGTGTCAAAATGGGATTGAACGGGGGCGGTCAGGCAAGGCAGCTGAAAATGCCCCTCATGCCCCTCCTCCCTCCCAAACCCCATCCAACAACTTTCACTGTTCCAACGTTGCAGCGGCGATCTCGCGGCACAACTTGAGTCGTGACAGCTTCTCGGCAGCCTGGAAGCGGCGTCGTTGGTCATCCTGGGCCGTATCTCGAGATTGAGGGGCGGAACACAAGTAAGTACCTTGCAGCTCCTTTTCTCCTTTGGCCCACACCCAGGACAGGAAGTGGCACAGCTGGCACAGCGGGCACAGGTTGACTGTCACGACTGTAAAGTGTCCGTCCAGGCTCCAGACTGCCCATCGTTGTCGAATCCCCACTGTTGCCGTCGTCAAGTCATCAACAGCCTGGTCAAAGGCGTCTGCATCCCATGCCCACACAGGACAAGTCGGTCGACCCCGGGAATCGGTCTGCAAGCGCCGCCCCCGCCGCCCCCGCCAACCCGCCGACGTCGTCAGAGACCGCTGGGCTGACACAGACCTCGGCGACATGTCGCCGCCACGAGACGCTTCGTGAGACGTCGGATACCTCGCCGCGCAACGGTTGCCGTAACCTGATGGGACACGGCTTCGGCACAGGGCTGGCTGACCTCGACATTGAACCATCAACCCGAGCCTCCGTGTATCCCGAGTAATATCTGCATTCCCGGTCGACGTCAAGTGCGCCGGCATTGCCCCTCCTGATTCGCTGAGCTAGTTTTGACGGCTCCAGAGAACCGAGGACGTGTGGCTGCTGTCGGCGCGGTTTCGTAGGGCTCGACAGCAGGCAGCTGAACCGACCCTGGGTCCCCACCTCGAGCCCACCTGTCGATGGATCAGAACCGCACCCTCCGCCCAGACGTCGCGCCGCGCTCGAGTGAGTGGGTTGGTGGCTAGATTTCGGCAGCAAGCTTGTGGCACGCCTTTTTGGTGCGACAGCAACACATGGCGGGTGCGTGCTCGTATAATTTTGGCTCCCTCTGGCCGACGAGCCAAGGGCACAAGACGTGGCCGAAATGAGCGCCCGGAGCACGGTGAGGAACAGGATTGCGAGTGCGACGTCCCGACGTTGGAGCTTGGGGACAGTGGGAGTGGGACCGAATCCCGAAAGGATGCCTGCTAGCAAGGCTGGTTCAGCAGCCCTCTTCTCAGGTACCATCGCCTTCGCTTCCGTTGCGTCAGCGGGCAAGCTTCGCGCGCCGCATCCCTCGCCGCCGTGGTCTTTTGCGCGCGCGCGCGTGGCATCATCGCATACCAGGTAACTGTCACCACCGCCTGGTCAATCCTGAGTACGGATACCCGGTGGAAAAACACCTCGGACAAGCTGACGGCACATGTACCTTTGCAGAATCCTCTTGGCACTCCTCCCCACCACGGCGACCGTTTTGCATTTCACAACCTCCCGTTCTCCCAGTGGGTGCCAGCCATTATCCCATGACTTGGCTAGCGTCGGCGATGCGAGCGTCAATTGGCCGTTCTGCATCGAACCCGAGGCTGAGAGCCAGCTGGTGCGACGTCTTCATCCAGGCCTATGCTGGGAATTAATTAGTCTTTTACTGTTGGACCCATCCAATGCAGCCCTACCTCCCTATTGCTCCGTCTCGTCTCGTCGAGAGAGGGGCCGGTCCCCCCTACCATCTCGTCCCCCTTGCAAACACGCGCCTGGGACAAGCCCCGTCCAGCGCCGTCCTCTCGCCCTCGGAACCCCAGCCCTGCAAGACACTCCGGCTTACCCCCAGCGTGTGGTGTTGGTCTGCGTATAAGTCTCGATGGCCGCCCATTTCCAGGCTCGGGATCCGCCCCTCGCTTGGTGGGATCTAGGCTGCCCGATTATTCACTCCTTTTGCTCCTCTCGACTGTTTACCGGCCCTGATGCGCAGGCAGCCAGCAAAACACCGTAGAGATCCGAGATCCATCGGCCCCGCCGCGCCGCTCCCATCCGAGTAAGTGCCTCGAGCAGCGCCATCACGGCTTCTTTCTTCTATTTGTATTAAACCCGTGCTTCCGTCAGTCGTCGATTTTTTATACCTCACCTCAAGCGCGGGGTCTCAGTTCGCATCCAGGGCTGTCCAAACGCCGACCAAGCCACCTCAGCCGTACCCCCGTGCAGGACAATTTCCGTGCCACCACCTCCCTACGCCCCGTAGCATCGCGCCGGTTGTCCACTAGCCTCCGGGCAGGACACACCCTCACCAGCACCTCAACACCCCCTCGAGCTCCGCCGGCCCTGCTGCAGGAATGCCCACCTTTAAGCACCCTCCCGACAGCAACGTCACCCTACAGCCACCGCCCTGGTCCAGCCGCGGCCACACTCGGACCCTCGGCTCCCCTATATATCCTGGCCTCTTCGTTGTCGCACTCGTTGCTGTGCTCCTCGCACGATTTGGCCTGTCGCACCGGCCAAGGCGTGCGCCCACGGGCGGGTTTCAGGACGACAAGACCTCCCTTGGCTCTGAGCCCCGGAAGGATTCACCAGCGCCTTCTACCAAACGAGACTCGACCGTCCACTTTGTCTGGGCGCCGGAGCCACGACGACACTGGGGGCTCGTCGAGCACGGATCGCGACCGGTCGGGAGGGCGGGGCCCGCGGGCGAGTTTTGGGCCGCTGGACAACCGCGGGCGATGGGTGAGACCGACGAGGAGGCCTGGAAGGAGCAGCGCACAGGGTCAGCATCGGCAGCGTCACGTGGCGTAAGCACCAACCCCAGACACCAGCAAAACCCCCCGGCGCCCGGTGTCCGCCCTGGAACGCTCCCCATCCGGTACTCTCCGCCGTCGTCGACCCGGGCCCCTTTGAGCGGCCATGCTGGTGGCTCTGGATCTGGAGATCTGTGGTCACAGGGCAAATGGCCCATGAAGACACATCTCGACTGGACAAGGTCCGCACAGATGTCTGATGATGGGCCGAGTTCGAGCCTGGCTGAGCTCGGGGGAGGGAGTGGCAACTGGACCGCACAACTCTCGCGCTCGACTCTCCCGCCACCTCTGACCTCGTCGGCGCTCAGCAGCAGCCTCCTTTCGTTCCGAGACCGCCGGCCGAGCTCTGTCGTCTCGGTTCCGTCAGAACTGGACACGGGCTTCATCCACCAACCGAACCCCGACTACTTTGACGACTCCTATCCAACCCGGATGCTTAGCTCCAGCCCGAGCTTGGCCGAGTTTTCTCAGGGCATGCCGATCCTAACGACGACGTCGGCCTCTTCCAACGAGACCATGACCACCGCCGAGACCTTTTCTCCCTCGAGCTATCCGCCCACATCGCCGCTGCTCCCGCCTCCCCCTCCCGGCGATTTCCCCGAGTACCAGTTTGTGGGCGGCCCGGGTGGACCCGGCGTTTTGCTGTCTGATCAAGAAATACAGCTCCACGACGAGGTCATTTCGATCATGGATGAAGCCGGTCACGGATGGAAGCGCCACACGCGCGTCTACGGCGGTGGGGTCTGCCTCGCTTGCGCGGCCGCCGGAGACGAGGGGGGATTCTACGGAGACACGGTGCCGATGGAGGACAGGCGATGACAAGAGGGACTTTTCGATGGTGGGCCAACTGTGGGACGTGTGGCCCGGGAGACGGTTTCAAAGATCCCACGTCCCCGATAGGTCGAGCATTGTGGCGGAGTAGTTGCATTTGGGCATGCGCATCGATGGGTTTGCATTGCATGGTGGTGGGGGGGGTTCATGCTGTGAAGGGCGTCTGGTGTCATGGCTGGTTGGGTAATGTCTCATGAATTTCGGGTCCATTATGTGTCTCTTTATTTCTTGTATATCTTTCTGTAAGAGACATTTTCATGGTTCTCGAAGTTGTACTAGCTTTTCTTTTACTCTTGCAATCAAGTTATGCCCTTCTAGTGTATCTAGCGTCTTTCATCCATCTCAATGTCTTTAGCATTTCATTTTGATACCAGTATCCAAAAGACAATGACCAGCCTTGGCCCCCGATATCTCGGAACCGATCCTCACATCATCCCTTCCCAACGTCAGCCCTACCAACTAGCGCTCAGTCCAACCCCCAACAAGCCCACTTCTCCCCCAAGACGCCCTGTCTGGCAGGATTCTTCTCCATATTGCATGTTGGTTCGGCAGATGCAGATACCTCCCTCGAAGGATCACTTCCGCAATCTCCGACCGGCGCCGGCACCAACAGGATTCCAACCGTGTGCGCCTGGCAAGGTTGAATCCTGGATGAGCAGCTGCGGGATGACGAGATCCTCCCGTTTGAGTTGGAAATGTCTCCGTCGGCTTTTCAACTGTCCTGTGTATGTTGGAGGTTGGAGGTCGACACCCATCTTTCTGGAAATCCGACGAAGTCTGACATGACCACACCACCACCTACACAAGGGGGCCCCAATTTCGGTGAGAGGCTAACACTGACATGCCATTTGCCGGTTTACGAACTCTTATGCTGTTGTGAGGACGGGAGCGCGAGCTGTCAGCCACGCGGGTCTGCCTTGATCACGGCCTGCCGTCATTGATATCAAGCATGAATTCCAAGTTCCCATGCAGTTGTTCCAAGCCTTGCCTTGTAGCCGGGCAGACTTCCAGGATAACTTAACCAGTGGGATCAATAATAATGCTTTGACCCCTCAGCAAGGGGGCAAGGGGGTTAAGGAAGACCTGGGGCCAGTTCGGGTCGGCGTCTGACATGCAGCTCGGCTCCCACCCCTTGGCATGGGGTATCATGGGATGCTGGGGGGACTCCACTGAAGACTGGAGGGCTGCATGTCTCCGACGGAGAGGGGGTCATCATCATCGCAAGGGAATCTTGGGCCGTGGGGCCATATTAGTTTGCGGTTGCTGGCCAGGTGGATGGAGCGAGTTGCTGATGTTATGGTAGGGCTGACTTTTGATATGAGATGGCGAACGCTCGACTATAGCCAACACGCTAAAGAGGTCAGAGGAGAAGTCACTGGCGTCGACGAGATTCCACCTCATCACAGGCAACCCGTAAATCCCCGCGGCAGGGCATGGCCAGGTGGACTGTGGCCTATGGCTGTCTGCGTTAGGTAGGTGGTCAGCCCGCGGTGGGAGTACCCGAGCAGATCGCCGGGCGGGCCGAATCCTGCTTGCTTGTCCGCGCCCAGACGACGCCACCAACTGGCTTTATTTCTCAAAGGGGACAGTGGGTTTCCCATCGGGGCAAAGCCGGTTCTGGGGGGGTGGCAATTTACCTGGGGATGGTGCTTGGGGAGATGGCAATGATTTTGTCAAAATTGTCCGTGGAAAACGGCCGGACATGGAGGAGATGGGTGTGGGAGATTCAAACGGAGAGGTCAAGGGGCAAGGAGCAGCAGACGGTTGACATATGGCGTGGAATGGAGACGGAAACTGACGGACTTGTCGAGAGATACCGTATGCCTGGTTCAGGGTGTCGTGAAGGAGGGCCTGGATTCGCTTCAGTCGATTTGTATTTTGTGGGCTGAAGTTGCTCTAACGGGAATGCCAGTCGGACTGAGGAGCTGCCTGAGGGCAGTGGCAGTTGCGTACATGCAGAGAGATGTATTTTGACTTGGCCCGCAGAATATCACTCATCCGACATGCATTTAGCGACCTGGACTCCGTCGACGCGGGCATGCCATCCCGGGGAACACCAGGATCAGGTCAATCGTATTCAAATCAGGCGGACCAGGGAGATGAACAATGTCTAGTAGTGTCAGATCGGGCTGTTTGCGAGTTCCCTCTTCGCAACCATGTCATCAGTGAGAGAATTGGCATGTTGAGGGGCAAGAATGATCACTAAACATGATTTGTGTAAGAGTGTTTCTGCAGCCATGTGGCGACAGCAGAGACTGTGAATAGACACCAAAAAAGAAATACAAAAGGCATAGGGAAGGAACGAACAGGGGAGGAACAAGGGAGGGGAGAACAGAAAGAAACCAGAAGATTACTTACCACAAGGGGAATTGAACTGGCCCCTTGGCTCAGATGGGTAGAGCCAGAAACCACCACCCAAACCACTGCGACATGTGGACTGGATGGTGTTGTCGACAAAATTTGGACCTACTAGTGGCTGTGAAGTATTAGGCAGTGCCTGGCCTGCACTTTCCCCAGGATTAGGCACGGTGGGGGGCCTTGGTATTGACAGTCGTTGGCATGAGACTCTTGACACAATTAGACATCACAAGCAGTCAAAACAGATATACCCAAGTGACCCCCGTTCCACCACATGTCCGTCTCTGATCATTGAATGTGTGTTTTTCCTGGACGACAAGGACAGAAGAGACCACGGTATGTTGGGCCGTGAGTTTATCTGCATGTGATGTTGGTGATTTCCAAGCTGTGACTTCCCCTCGACCCCTCGTGAGTCGTGACTGAGAAGACTACGTGATCGAGTGGACAAGGTGTCTCTAAAGTAGTTCGAAATATGACATATGTTAGTCGAAGAGGTTGTCACCGTCCAAGTCACCGGTGATCCAAGCCATGTCTACGAGCTATAATCGGCTTGATCGGTATATCAGAGAAACAGTAGAGCAGGCCTGACCTTGGTCACTCCTTTGGCCTCTTTTGGCACTGTGCGAGTCCATGCCAGGGGGAATGTAAACAAAACGAACTCCTGACAGGGGCTGCTTGAGACAGCCTGACCCCGAGCTAGGGACCCCACGAGACCAGGCATGACTCGCACGCAATGCGCTGAGGGAAACGGAGCTGTCGTCGATCCATCCTGTTGGCTCAACTCTTCCTCTCATGGAGCTTGGGAGGCTAAAGCACGGTGGGCCCAAGGTAACACGAGGGTAAACAACAACTCCTGACCTCTCCTCCGGGTGAGTCGTCTTCCAATCGGCCGTGGTGTTGTTGTAGACGGGTACAGGGGAGAGGAGAAGCGGTCCGTTGCTAGCAATATTGACCATGTCTCCATGACGGGCTGCATGGTGGACCGGAACCGCCGAGTCCCTTCGTTCTGAGGAGATGATCTGTCTATAGGACATCGTTCCATGACCGAATCAAATTGTTCGACGTCCTCCCTGGTGCAAAGCCAGGAGTAGATGCAACCGGCTTCACTTGCAACGACGGAAGAACCCGCGTTGACCGCTCAGCAATCGCTCAACGAGGCACAATCTCAACATTTGCATCGATGTCCGAGTCCCGTCTCTGACCAGAATAGCCCACGATGAGGCCCGAGATAGATCCCACGTGACTGCGGGACAAGTCGTCAGGCTGGTAAGACGGACGAATGAAATGATGGCACCCGGGTGAGCGCCGATGGCGGTCCCGCTGCCATGCGGGGATGGCTCTAAATAAAGCCGGGTGCATGCGGAGGAGGGGATGGCGAGCGGGGGGGGGGATCGTCACCACACACTCACACCACCATCACCCCTCTCCCCTACTTGCCGTCATCTGCTGCCTGTTCAAGCTCGCCACTGTCGTGACGACTTGATGGTAGCTGTTGTGTCGGGAGGCTCACAACATCGACGTCAAGCTCCCCGGCCTCCGGTTGTGGCCTTGGAGATGACTGCAACTGTGACCACCCGGCCGGCAGAGGGGGCCGTCAATGGGGCCACGTTCTCTGCACGTCCGCGCTTCTCGTCGGGTTGACGTGCCGCAGCCGGGCGGCTGTCTCGCTGGGCTGCTGCTGGCGATCGACGACAGCCGCGCAGAGGCACCCAATGGTGACGGTCAAGCGCCGGAACGCCCGCGCCCAATCGCGCAGCCGAGATGCAGACCCTGCAGGCTGCAGGATGGTGTTTCATAGGTTCCCGTTTCTCTCGACGGCGTCGAGGCGTTGGTCTGGAGGAAGATTCCTAAGAGAACGACTGGCGGAGGCGTGCTGAGGACGATGACGACGGTGTTCGATCCCTCACGAGCTCTCGTCGTCTGCAAGACATTGGGCGACCGGTCCAATGGCCAGATGTGGTGGTGTGGTGCCGGCGGAAGACGACGACGGAAAAAGGGACGGATGGCGGCTTCAGCCCGATCAACGCCCGTCTTCCGGAACTTGGGCTCTTTCTGACGCGCGCCTCTTATTTGGGAGGAACCGACTGCGTGGAATTAAAAGGGTCCTTTGCCGATCCCGCGGTATAGCGTCAACCATATCGCCGTTCCTGGTCAACATGAGACAGGCACTCGACAGAGCACTATGGCGTGGAAAGCGCCTAATCGGGTACGTCGTGCCCAGGGCTCGGAGGGGAACATGCTCGTGATGCTCTGCCCGCCGAAAGGGACGCTGCTGGACAAGTGGCCGTTGGAGGTGGGGTGAAGGCGATGCAACCTTGCGCGACTTTCAGGGGGAGCCGAGCCAGTGCACGGAGCCTCCTGGAGTTTTGGGCTGGGCGGCGTGTCTCATGTTGGAGGCGATGCAACTGCCCGCGAGATCTTCCCCAGGTTGGGTGGTTCGCAGCGACCGCTTCCTTTTTGGGTTGCCTTTGGGTATGGCCATGAAGCTGTGCATCATCTGGCGTTGAGGAAACTCGGTGGTCGAAAATGGGCCAACAGAGCTGACCTGAGGGAGAATGCCTTGCCGCAGAGGGGGTCTGTTCCTGAGGGAACATTACCCGGGCTTCCACAGAGGGCCTCGCGATCCATAGGGGGGCCGCTGGGAAGGCCCATGATCCGGGGCGGGGCGGCGTGGGCGTCTGCCACAATGGCCGGGCATCCCGTCCAGGCTGTCAGGATTGAAGGCCGCCCGCCACACCAGATGCGCCGTGGATCCAGAGATTCCGGGAATTCTTCAAGAGAGCCACGGATGGCATGGACGGTCCAGGAGATCATCGAGTCTTGCATAAAGGACCGACTGACAGCATCGCTGTGCCCTGTTGCTGGGTTCGCAGGCTGGCAGGGCAGAGTCGGTCATGCGCGGAGGAGGGAGGGCTGGATCGGTTCGACGTACCTAGAACCCACCTCGGAGGGTTCTGGCTGGGCTCTTCCAGGCTCAAGAATCAGCTCATCAGAGCGAAACGCGCCTGGACGCCAGTGCTGACGGCGAAATGAGACGACGACCCCTCACTTGATGGGCAGCGTCGCGTCGGTTGAGGCAGTGGAGGCTCTCTCAAAGTGCCATCTGTTCTCAAATAAATGTGCACTTGTAGTCCTGGAATCAAATCAATAATCCCACATCAATATTCGACATTCCGTCGATAATTCATGTCGCCCTCTTTGTGTGCCGCAGTTGCAACGAGGCCATCTCAATGATCATGCACCCAGGCAGGAGAAGGGGGATGGAAGGGACAAGGATCCCGTTTGAGTCACGGGCGCGAGACTACCTGGATTTTCTTGGAGACTGCCCTCATTCGCTGGCGTTCCAGCAAGCGAGCACGGCTCTTAGCCTGATTGGGCCTTGGGGGGTGCGCTGGCAGGTGCCATGGTCACCACACCCTAACAAATGCCCGCCGCCCCTAACAGCACCACCCCCAAGAATGGTGACCGCTAGTTAGACATTCCTAACGGCTGTTTTCAGCGGAATGGCGTCCCGCTGCAAACTTACCTCACCTCCCAGCAACGCTCCCTGATTGGCCCACTGGGACAAGAGTGCTGTGGCGGGCCAGATTCGCGCACTCGAGGGCGCTGCACCTGCTGCTGGTGCGGAGGCGCGCTCAATCACGGTGGCCTGCTATCCGCTCGTCCAGTGTTCGTCCAGTGCAGTCACTGCAGTGTGCCCCTGCCATCGCCTGCCCTCGGGCCCACCAGTGGTTGCAAGTTGCGCCCACTGCTGCATCCACCGCCCCACCCCATCTCCTTGTCGCATTCCCAACCCTCCACCAAACAAAGCGTCGTTATCCATCGCCTCCATCGCTCGCTTCCGCTTTCTTCCCTTCTCTTTTTTCCTGCTTCGCCCAAGCACACCGCCCTTCCTTTTTTCATCTCCTCCCGCCGCTCTTCGCCCTTCCTTCCTCTCTTCGAAGCGTCGTCGTCGTCCTGCACTCGGTGTCTGGTGCTGCTGTCACTGCCCTCGCCTCTGCAATTAAGCCGTGCAAAGAACGCATCGCGTGTCTCGTCGTCGCCGTCGCACTCCCTCCGCTCGAAGACTCCCCCAAGGAACACAACCTGCGCTCGAACCAGACATCATTTTAATCCATTGTACTATTCTATTTGCGCCCTTTTTTTTATTCATCTTCGACCTGCCCTGCCGGCTCGCAGCCTCATCGATTCCTCGATACACCCTCGACGGCCCCCTAATTCGCGGCGACCGCGCCCTCCACAAAAGAAGCAGCTCTTGGACGTCCCCGGATCAGGAAAGAAGCCTGTGGTTTCCATTCGACACGACGAAAGAGCTTCCCCTCGAACAAAGCGCGCCGCACCGCCGCCCCCTATCATCGCGATTTCTGCCGCCGCCGCCGCCGCCAGTTCCTTCGGTCGCAGCTTCGCAGGCCTGATCGCTCTGCCGCTCATTCAGCACCCACAATCTTTTCTTGTTCCTTCCCAACAACCCCGGGTCCTTTCGAGGCCTGTTAATTGCCCTCCAGCAACAACAACGACAACAACAACTCTTCCCACTCGCAGCCTCGGATTCTTGTCTTGGGCTTCCAGACATTTTCCCAGCCTTTATCTCGATTCGGCATCCATTTCCACCACTGGCATCCAGCTCCACAAGGGAAACAAGAAAAAATAGAGCGGCCGCCCCAAAAGACTCCACGTTCGACCACGTCCCCTTTGACGGCGCCCGATTTCGTTCCACCAGTACATGCTTCCTAATATTCTCGCGCTCCGGCTCTCATTCTTCAGTCAGCAACACTTTAATTCCCGTTGATCGATTCGTCTCAACCCCCAACGAGTTCCACCCGATCCGCTTCTCATCCGACCATTCCGACGCGCCTGCCGAAGCAGCCGCTCCCCAAGTTCCGACCACACGGCCATGTTTGTTGACGGTCTCGCCCAAATGAGTCACGCTCCCTTCAACCAGGCCCACGGCCTCGCCATGCCCGCGTCCGGCCTCGCCTCGCGCCGCGGCGGACAAAACATCAAGCCGCTCTCGTTCGACACGTCCAAGTCGCAGGAGATCGACAACGGTGCCCCGACCCCGCGGACCAGCCGGTCCCATCTGCTGGCCGGCCTCCGAACCGCGCCCAAGACGGCGACGGCGGCCACGTTCTCGCACGGCCCCGCCTCCCCGACCACGTTTGCGCCTCCGAACCGCAACAACCGCAACTCGATGGGCCCCGGCTACGACACGTCGTACGGCGGCCCCAAGACGTCGATGCCGCGCTTCGAGCAGAGGAAGCAGACCCAGGCCCAGGTCATCCAGGAGGTCTACCAGCAGCAGGTCTCCCAGATGGCGCCCCAGAAGCAGGCCCAGGCCTACGGCAACAACATGGGCGCAGTCTACGGACAGCAGTACACGGCGGAGCAGATCCTGGCGCCTCCCCAGCTCCAGATCGACGAGGCCGTCCAGGACCAGATCGACCCCGATCTGCAGGCCCAGCTCATGTACGCCAACGCCTACCTCTCGAACCAGCAGCAGCGACTCCAGAACCAGGTCCGCCTGCTCCAGGCCGCGGCCTCGCAGTTTCAGGGCCTCAACCTCAACAACCAGATGCAGATGATGCAGCAGTCGTACCCCGGCATGTATCAGCAGCAGCAGGCCATGATGTCGCCCGCGACGCAGCAGCAAAACATTTACGCGTCGTATGACCCGGCCACTGGCCAGCAGACGCTGTACATGGACCAGCAAGCCCAGCAGGCCCAGCTGCAGCAGCTGCAGCAGGCTCAGTTGCAGGCCCAGATCCAGGCACAGCTCAACCCGCAGTACGGCCACCAGGCGCAGCAGTACATGAACCAGATGGCTGGCATGGCCAACCCGCGCGTCCAGGTGTCGCCGCCGCCCGCCGAGAACCGCGGCTTCCGCAACCCGTCGCCGCCCCGCCGCTTCGAGTCGCCCATCGAGAACCCGACGCCCCTGCCGCCCCCGAGCGCCAACGCCTTCCGCCGATGCCATAAGAAGTCCTCGTCGACGGCCAACGGCGGCAAGGGCCTGGTCCTCTCGACCGACGACGTGCCCAAGAACGCGGGCCCCAAGACGGCGTCGTTCCCGCTCACCCCAATGACGGCCGGATACGGACCCGGTCAGGCGCGGGCCGGCGAGCACCCCACGCGCCAGCCGCGCAACCCGCCGTCGATGGACGAGCTCAAGACCAAGCCCACGGCCAAGCATGAGGGCAGCAAGAACTTCATCACGCGCACCCGGCGCTCGGCGATTAGCAACCTGGTTCGGCTTGGAATGGAGCGCCGCAAGGACGCGCGCAGCAGCGGAAACACGAGCCCCGTGTCCGAGACGATCCCCGAGAGCATCCCTGAGGAGACGGTCGAGACGCCCCTCACGGACAACGACAGCGACTCGGGCCGCAGCGGCTCCGGCAGCCTGGTGGAGAATGACGATGCCGAGTGCAGCCTCCCGAGCAGCCGGTCCAGCACCGGCAGCTGGGGTGCCATTGGCTCGAACCGTCCGAGCTCGCGCCAAAAGATTGAGCAGACGGACAGCACCAACTCTTCGGACAATGAGGGCGCGCGCAACTTTGCCAGCCTCCTCAAGACGAGCAACCGCGCGGCCAAGGTCATGAGCGCGGACGGACAGCGCAAGGCGCCCATGCTCGTTCTCACGCCGGCCGAGAAGCGCAAGGTGATTGCCGTCTAAGCGGGTCGATCAGAGGGGAGGCTACATAAACTTCATGTTAATCACGATCATGTCCCACGTCTTTCCTTCTTCGCCTGGCGACGGCGAGCCCGGGTCGGGGTGGCAGCGCTCTCCGGCACGGCTCGCGCGTCGTCATTGGCTGACGACTTTTATTTCTTTTTCCTTTGTCTGGATGGGGATGAACTGGGCAATGGGAACTTTTTCAGTCATGGGGACCCGCCCGACATGTACCTTTCTGGCCTTGGTGTTGTTTGGGGACTCTGACCGACGCCTTGAACGCACCATTTCACTTCTAGCGTTCGTTTCGAGGAGACACGGTTGCGGCCATGTCTCTTGGCCTTGCTTGCTTCTTCGGCCCGAGCATGGGGAGAAGCTCTCTTGGAGGAAATACCAGGGGGTGGCTTTGGGAAGGATGGCCGGGTATGGCCGAGCATATACGGGATGGGTTTCGAGCACATGTGGAGGATTGGGGTTTCGCTATTGACTTTTTGTCTATCCCATGACGAACTTGGGAGGACTGATTGAGGAAGCTGGCATGGGGAGAAGGGGAGCAGGAGGCGTGCTTGAGATGTCGATAGGCTTTCAGCACTCGTTTAGTTAGCAAACATTCCATGTGCATCATTGCCACATCATTCTGTCTGTCCTGCTGGCGTGTGCGTGAGGTGAGGTAATGGTCGAACCACTGAGGAAACAACATCTCGATGACCGAGCTCATGCCATTTGGACGCTCTCTGTAAATTGTGACATGTTCACATTATTGTTCAGTCCCGTCCCTGATATCAACCCTGTACATTGTGACTTGCCAATTCCACCATATCTCCTAAATGTCCGCCATGTCCCCTTCATCTCAACCACATGACCCCGACCCCCAACATATACAGCCCCCGAGCCCCCCTAGTAAATAAGCTGATCATCATACGCCCTCACACTCTCCAGATAGCTTCGCACCTCGCCATAGTCCCGGCACACATGCTTGGCATCCCACCCGTCCGACCCCCCATTGTCATCGGGAAATGTCGTCTCCCGCCCCTCGATCGCCACGTCGCCGCTACACAGGATCGCCTGCCGCATGTAGTCGAAGCAGTGCGTCATGTGCCAGTCGTGGTCGGCGGGGATGGCGTGCCCTGACTTGAGGCCGGAGTAGGTTTGGACTATGGCGAACTTGCGGGGTGTTAGCTATATACTCGGATTGGGAAGGGGAAGGGGGGGAAGTACCAAGCAGTGCAACTGGTGGGTCAGGGAAGTGGTGAAGACGGTCTTGTCGGGCCAGTCCACCGGGTGAGGCAGGTCGTGGTAGCGGTGCGTCTCGTTGACCCAGACGAAGCCCATGCCTTTGGGCATGAGGGCGTTCCATCGGGCGAGGACGGAGGGGTCGGTGAAGAAGAGGGAGGGGTCCGAGGGGGCGTAGGACTGGTCGGGGACGAAGCGGGTGATTTGGTGGGAGACTGGGAGGGTTGTTAGTGGTGTGGTCTTGATGGTGGAACGGGGAGGGGGGCAGGTACATTTGGGGGCGACGCCGGTAAAGTCGCTGCCGACTTCCCATTGAGGGGGGGCTGGGGGTCGGTCCCGGAGGAGGAGGACGAGGGTCACGAGGAGGAGGGAGGTGTCGAGGATCCAGCGGTAGGCGAGGAAGAGGGAGGAGGCTTTTTGGCGGAGGGATCGGGGGGGTTCAGGTTGCCAGTCGTCGTGATGGCGATGCTTTTCGTCGCCCATGAGGGAGGACTCGTCGACTTCGGTGCTGGAGCTGGACTCGACGTGGTCGAGACTGTCATACCGGCGGAGGGGTTCCATCATGGTCGCGGATGGGGCTTGGGGTATCGAAAAGGGGGATATCCAGAAAGAAGCGCGAATCAGACCTGCTGAGATGAAGAAAAGCGTCCAGCACAAAGACAAATACCAGACCAGACCAGATCAAAGAAAGAACGACAAAAAGATGAGAAAAGGAAAAGATTCCTCGCCAAGGGTTGAACGACGAGATATTCCCAAGGGTAGGTCTCTCGGGCGCTTCCCAGGACCACCACTCCCATCAGTGGTGGTGAAACCTCCAGGGCCAGGAAAATAAGCTCTCAGCGCCTCGCCAGCGTCGTTTCAGCGCCCGATTGGGATTGGGGCGCCCCAGCAGGCCCGTTTCAGGGCCCCTTTCCCCACAACTTCAGTGGTCGCCATCGCTTCGTCCTGCCTCTTTGTCGGCCCCTGATTGATGCACGGCGCGCCGTGTCCAGGCTCGCTGCAAGCCTCGGGGGAGATCTCGCGGGCGATCATTTGCGGGAGGCATGTCTTGCCGGCGGCTTGACGACGATGGAACTGGTGAGGTTTGGGATGCCAAGCCTGAGACGTCGTGGTGGACTCGTGAGCTTTCATTTACTGGTTCATGCAATTGATGGGTTCGTTGCAGCTCTTCGATCAAGGGGTTCGATTTCCTCATCTCGCTCCCGACGACGGGATCGCGATCCCAGGAGGTCAAACGGAAGGAGGCTCGGGGGAGAAAAGACAATCACCTGTATCTTTGGGTACGACGAATCATCATCAGGTTGCCTTCAGTTAATCCGCCACTTCGGACCTATGCTAGACAACGCCGCTATCCCCGGATCCGCGATGTCGACGTACCGCGTATCCAACGCCGGTGGAGTGGCCGATGGTCGACCCCGCCGTGCCGACGCCGGTGCCGGGACAATGGCGTCATCCACTCAGTGAGTGGCACACACTGCCTACGTTTTCCGCGACAACTCGAGTAGGTATATAGCCGGCTCTCTCTCAACTTGACATTGTCGGCACCCTCGATCGTGTAAACATCACAAAACCACAGAGAGAACCCCCGCACATCTCACCATGTCCCCCCTCATCGCCCAGTCCCCCCGGGACCGCATCATCCTCGGCCTCATGACCTTTGGCCCCGACGAGGCCGCCGGCGCCCGCGTCACCAACATCGACGACTTCAAAAAGACGCTCGACGTGTTCCAGTCCCGCGGCTACAACGAGGTCGACACGGCGCGCGTCTACGTCGGCGGCTCCCAAGAGGCCTGGACGCGCGACGCCGGCTGGAAGGACCGCGGCCTAACCCTGGCCACCAAGGTCGTCTACCCCAACGAGGCCAAGCAAAACGAGCCCGACAAGGTGCTGGCGTCGGTCGAGACCAGCCTCAAGGAACTCGATACCGACTGCGTCGACATTCTGTACCTCCACGCCGCCGTACGCCCCCCACCCGCCCTCCTCTCATGATCCGGACTGACCTTCTCAGGACCGCTCCATCCCCTTCGCCCCCACCCTCGCCGCCATCGACGCCCTCCACAAGCAAGGTAAATTCGTCCGCTTCGGCGTCTCCAACCTCACCGCCTTCGAGGTCGCCGAAGTCGTCCTCACCTGCCACCACAATAACTGGGTGCGCCCGACCGTCTACCAGGCCATGTACAACGCCCTCACCCGCAACATCGAGCCCGAGCTGCTCCCCGCGCTGCGGCGCTACGGGCTCGACGTGGTCGTGTACAACCCGCTCGCGGGGGGGTTGCTGTCGGGCAAGATCCGGTCCAAGGACATGGAGGTGGCGCCGACGGAGGGGCGGTTTAGCGACACGGCCAAGTCGGGGCGGTTGTATCGCGATCGGTATTTTAAGGAGTCGACGTTTCGCGCGCTCGAGGTGGTAGAGAAGGCGGTGGGGGAGGCGGGGCTGGGGATGGCGGAGGTAGCATTGAGGTGGGTGGTGCATCATTCCGCGTTGAACGTGAAGGGGGGGAATGATGGGGTGATTATTGGGGTGTCGAGCGTCAAGCAGTTGGAGGAGAATTTGGATCACTTGGAGAAGGGGCCGTTGCCGGAGGAGGTGGTGAAGGCGCTGGATGAGGCGTGGAAGATTTCGAAGTCGGAGTCGGTTAACTACTGGCACAAGGAGCTGAAGTATGACTATGACACGCGCGAGGCGCTGTTTGGGCAGGGGGCGAAGTAGGGTAGGGTGGAATTGGACGGATTCTGGGTGCTCGTGTCTGTCTCTGCTTCTTTCTTGTCGCTCCCCATCACGGCGTGATCCACCTCGTTGTGGATGATACCGGATGCCGGAAGAGACCCGGCGGCAAGCTCCCGTCGGGGAGTGTCGGGTGGGGCCGAAGTGTCTCGGGAACCGGCACTGAGACTTGTCTGCAACGAGCCGGCCGCGTCCGGGCGAAACATGGCGAGATGGCTCCCCGTTGGAACGGGGACACGTGGACGCCAAAAAGGCGCGGCCGCACGTGGAACGAGTGGAGGGACAATTCGAAGTCGGGCTTGCGCCCTGTGGATTCATGTTATACCGACGCCAAAGCTGAATGTCTCCAAAACACCAAAGCCAACCTCTATCCCAAGCGCCTCTATTCGTCCACGTCTATCCGTCCGGTCCCGTTATTGTCCCATTATTGCCCATTATTTTCCCATTCCAAACTCCCTGTGCCTTGAAACTTGCGTCTCTGTGTGTAATCTAGCAATTTGCACCCCCACGCCGTTCTGCCTTGTAGCTCGGTGGTCTGGAATGTGTCAGTGGATGGAATGGTCGAGGCCAGGAGGAAACGCACCATGTCGGGACCATCATTTGCTGGTCTCGTCGTTGGGGCCGGGTTTGGGTGATGGCCCGGGCTTTTCGTATCCTCCCCTTTTGCCGAGGCTTGGTGGGCGGCAGGTGATGGAGGACATGTTGTTTGGGTTGAGGCGAGGAGCGTCTTGCTGGTGCTCGATGAAGCTGCCAACGGTGATGTCGGCTTGGTGATGTGCTGGTGGATGTCGGCGGTGTGCTGATGTTCGGTGACGTTCCGAGTCTGTCCAGAGGGCCGCTGACCGCTAGATAAATACTGGTGATCGCCGTGAATCGCAGTGGGGCCCAATCTCAATCCCCAAAGAAGTGATGTAGTCCGTGATGCTTCTGATGCTGTCTGATGCCGTCTCGGAAGGGCCGAAGGAAGGACAGTCAAATGTCTGATGAGTCGCAAGATACAAAGCAAAGTGAGACCTCAGGTCCACGGACACCACCGCTATCTTTATTCTCCTGACGTCGTCGCCCGCAGCAAATGAGAGGACGTGCTGGCGAAAATTGAAAGACACCCCTGAAGACCGTCTGACATTTTTCCAACCTGGCTGGGGAGGCAGGGGCTCGCAGGTGCTGGGTGCTGGGCCAGCAGGACGCCCGTACCAGAACCGTGGATCCGGGACCCGGTCGTCAAAGAAGGAAAACAGAGGCAGGGGGACCACGGAAGCCTTCCACCTGGCTTCTGGAAGACACCATGTCTCGCCCTGACTGCCTGAGCCCGTCCCCTGACGGCCGTGCATCGCAAGCGACGGGAATTGTTGAGTTATCGAAATTGAGCTCCGCGGCGTCGAACCCGCCGAATGTTCTCTTCCTTGGCACTGGTGTTTTGTCCGGTGCGTGGGAGGCAAGCGATCACGCGCTCCCTGTCGTGTCGGGCCAATGAAAGGGGCGTGCCGGCCGAGTGGACCCGCCCGGAGACCGGAACCGGACCCGGGAGTTCGGGGGAACCACGGCGTGCAGTGCCGGGCCCGTGGTGCCCCTGAGCTTTGGGCTCCGCAATCTCGCTTGGGGGCCCGGGCGTTGCCACGGGGGCAGCTGGGTTGTCATTGGACGCCGCGTCGCGAATCCACACCACCGTTTGTGAGAGTCGACAGACGGACACGAGACTCGGCCAGCTGGGGATGTCAACTGGGGAGGGCCAAATCTGTGCCAAAGTTTTGTCGTCAAAGTTCCCGGCTTGATTCCCCGAGTCTGGTTCCCCGGTTACAAAGTCGACCGACGACAACGTGAACCGGACCATGTTCCGCCCCCACCGCCTCGCCGACTTGGCCGACCAGGGCTGAGGCCCGATCTGCAGCCAAGCCATGGCTGAACTGGCCAAGGACGCCACGCGAGTGACGTCCTCAAATCGCTGGCCGGAGGCCGGCCGGAGGCCGGCCCCCAACGGCGACGATGCCGTGGCGGCAGCGAACCACCCGACTGACTGGCTGTGAGGCGCTGCTTATCTTCGGACGACCATCACCTCCAGCCCCGAAGCCGCGCCTTTCGAGTGGTTGGACGCGACAGCAGCTGTCAAGAGCAAACAGAGCAATGGCGTCTCTTCCATCACCGGAGCTGGCATCTGCTCCAGACAACAACTCCCTTCTGTCGCCATTTTGACGCCCAACGTTGATAGCATCGTCAAGACCATCGCTATGCGCCATCGCGTCTTTATTTGGGCGCTCGTCTCCTCGGCGACCGCATTTACGGCCCTGAAAAGGCAACAGACCGACACATCATGGACTCCCGCGCGCGAGACAAACCCCGAGGCGCGTCTGGGGTGGAGTCCGGCCCCGACGCCGGCGCCTCTCCCGCGGTACGGCCACATGGACCTCATCCGGCCCCGCGCCGACGACTTTACGCTCGGTACAAGCACATGCGGGTACGTGTCGGGCTTCAACAAGCCCGTGCCCGTGACGTGTGTGCGCGAGTCGGCATACTGCACCAACGACGGCGTGGCCAACATGGACTGCTGCACGGGCGACTATGCTGCCTGCACGGCCACCATGTACTCGGCGTGTCTGGATTTTTCGGCCTCGCAGCGGGGGGAGTGTGACGGCCGGGGGGCGCGGACGATTTGCTGGTGTGTTTTTGTGGCTCTTGGGGTGCTGTTGTCGATGCTGACCATGCCGCAGCTGGACCGAGGCCCCCTCGTGTTACACCCTCGTGCACTCCACCACGGCCTCCCCGGGCAAGGTCTTTTCCATCTTCCAGTGTGCCTCCCGGGGCGGCCGCGACACGCTGCTCGCCACTCCTCCGGGGTTGACGAGCGCTTTGACGACTTCGAGTTCGTCTTCTTCGTCGTCTTCCTCTCCAACCACAGCTCAGATCAGCACCTCCACCTCCCCGGCTGCCTCCCCGCCCCCGTCGTCCGGGACCGAAAGCACCCCCGTGGCAGCCATCATCGGTGGCGTGATTGGGGGAATTGCGGCCGTCGGGCTGGTTGCCTTGCTCATCACATTCTTCATCATCCGGCATCGACGAAATCCGCCTCCTCCAGTCTCTCCGCCGAACATGGCTGCCTCGGGCGTGGGGGTCGATGGGAAGCCGGGCCAGTTGCAGACCCAGGCGGTGCCGTTGCTGGAGGGGTGGGGTCAGCATGGGTATCCGCCGGGGCCGGGTCCGGCCGTTGCTGGGGGATATGGGAATGGAGGTGGGGGTCAGGGGGTGTATCACCAAGTGGTGAATGAGCTGGAGGTCCACCATCCGCCGGGGACGCAGGGGCATCGGGCCGAGCTGGGGTCGACGTAGGGATAAGAGAGGGTGACTCGGTACGGGATAGGAAAAGGCTGGGACTGGCGTGGGCTGGGGTTGGGATTTCTGGTAAAGGGTCGGTTTGGCTGGCAGGATGGGCTTTGAGGTGCATGGAGGGCGTTGGAACAGGATCTTGGTCGGGTTTTGGCTGGAAGGATGGATGTTTTTCAAGGCAGAGTTTTCGGGACAGCGAAAAAGAGACAATCCTCTCTACCCCCCCACCCCCCGGGGGCATCTACCCTGCCCCACCTTCCTCCTCTTCCGCCCCTTCTGCCCTTGGGTCCTGCCTCACAACCAACACCCTCCCCCCCACCACCCCCGCCACCGTAAACCCCAAGTTCACCAGCCACAGCACCGCACAACAAACCACCAACCCCACCCCCACCACCTTGAACGCCCCCTCATCCAACCCATCCCCCAACTTCCCCACCGCCAACGCCACCGTCCCCACGGGAAACATGACCCCATTCCACAGCACACTCCACCCCCTCGCCCCTCCTCCCCTCCCAACCCCCACCACCCCCACCAACAACCACAGCACCGCCATCCCCAAAAACAACACCGCCAGCACCACGCACACCACATTCACCGCCTCCGCCACCCCCCCGCTCATCTTGGTCGTTGCCGGCCCCGCCGCAAATACCGCTTCCCCCACCAGCACCAACCCCGCCGCCGCCTGTCCCGGCGGCGCTACCATGAAGAACACGGTCGGCGTCTGCGGCCACCCGGTGACGAGGAGGAGCTCATGCACGAGGACGGAAAAGGCGGCGCTGGCGAGAAGGAGGGACGCGCCGAGGAGGAGGAGGGCAACCAATACAGGGGGTGGGGTGAGGGACTGGTTCTGTCAGTCTTCTGCCGGCTACCATTCTGGGGGACGTACAGGAGCCAAACCGCCGGTTGGGACGAGGCGCGTGACCAGCAGCCCGGCGGGCACAGACACGGTGGCGAGGGCGAGGGAACTGTTGAGCAGCGCCATGGGACGGAGGTATCGACCCTCGGCTGTGCGGCGGCCGGGATGCGGGTGGGCAAAGAGGTTGGTGAGGGTGAGGAGGGTGGCGGCAACGGCGAGGGCCGCGCCGACCCAGAAGAGGACGTAGAGCGTGAGGGGGAGGCCGGGTGGCAGGAAGGGGAGGGTGGGCGCGTGCGCGGTGGCGGCCGCGACGAGGGTGAGGAGCGCCGTGGGGAGATATGTCAGAGTCAGAAGGGAGGTGCCGGTTGCCGAGGCGAGCGGGAGTGGTTGGGGATTGACGGTGATATGCCCCTTGGGGGAGGTGGGGGCTTTGGCCTCGAGGGGGACGGCGACGAGCTCTTGGACGGCTGAGAGGCGGAACCAGAGGAGGCGGGCGAGGACGAGGAGGGCCGTGAGGACGAAGAAGGTGAGGGAGAGAACGAGGAGGACGGTGGACAGGGGTCCAAGAAAAGCGGGGTGGTAGGGGTCGTGGAGCAGCTGGACGAGGAGGGCGAGCATAGCCGTGTCCATGGAGAAAGTGAACCTGAGGCGGCGTCAGTGGGAAGCGCGGACGGGGACGGACGGGACGCGGACCATATCGGCCCAAAGTCTTGGATCAGGGCTCGGCAGAAGGTTCGGCGGCACGAGACCTTTTTCTTGATGACCAGTGGCGGGGGCTTGACGTGCCCGCTGGGAGCTCCGTTGGGGGCGCCGTTCACTTGGCGAATGCCGTTGGTGGCGTCGCCGGGACCCGTGTGGGCGTTCGGAGCGGCGTAGCCGTTGGCCGCGCCCTCACCGCGACTCGACAAGTCTTGGGGTCCGGGGCTGTCGGCCATGAAAAGCTGGCTCAGCGGCGGAGTGTGCCCGGGGGTGAAGCCAAAGAACTCGTAAATCTTGGAGCTGTGTTGGATGGCCGTCTGGATGTAGGTGATCCTACGACCAGGGGCGGTTGTTGACATGGCGATTCAGGGGTATTGTGGGGCAAAGGCGTATGTTGGAGGTCGACAAAGTTCCCTCCATTACAATGAGGATGAGGATGATGGAAATATGTGGCCTACAGTTGTGGGATTCGAGATGTGTCGGTATTGATATCTGGCGTGGCACGTCACCATGATGAGGTGTTGTCGCGGTCCGAGAGTCGTTTGCAGGGAACCGACTGCGCTGCTGAAGATTGTGGGAGGCCACATCACTGGAACCCAAACACTTTGTTCAAGGAGCTCTTCGTAGATGATTCAAATATTTGCATAGATGACTGCTACTAAATGACAAAGGAAATTGCCCGGATAGGATGTCTCAACTCTGGCTCTCCGACCTCACCACTTCTCGACCAACTTCTCCAGCACCACATTCAGCCCCCCCTTGGGTATCACCGTAATGGACGGGTTCTGCAGCGGCGGGTTCTCCAGCCCATACCCGGCCACCACGGGCGTCGGCAAGACGCGGAACCTCGTCAGGATATCGACGAGAATGCACTTGATCTCCATATAGGCAAAGCTTTTGCCGACGCAGATGCGCGGGCCGTTGGAAAACGTCTCGAACGCGTACGGGCTGGCCGCCTCCCCCTTGAGGTTCTCCCACCGCTCCGGCTTGAACTCTTCGGCGTCGTCGCCCCAGATCGTGTGAGAGAGGTTGACCTGGGAAAAGTTAAAGACGATGACGGTGCCCTTGGGGATGAACGTCCCGCAGATGTTCACGTCTTCGACCGGCTCGCGGAAGGACAGGACGACTGCATAAGTCAGCGAAAGTCATGATGGAGTAAAACGGACAGAACATACCCGGCGCCCACCGCCGCATCACCTCCCGGAGGAAATTATGCAAAAACGGCAGCTTCTCCACACCACCCCAGTAATCATACCTTCCGTCCGGCCCCCTGTTCAGACTCTTCAACTCATCCCGAATCCGCTCCTGCATCTCCGGCCGCGTCGCCAGCGCAAACATGCACCACGTCAACGCCGTCGCCGACGTCTCATGCCCACCAGTCAACAGCGTCAACACCTGATCAACCATCTCATCCGCCTCAAGGGCATCATCCCCCTTGGCCGCCGCGCTCTCCTCCACCATGAGGGTCAGGATATCTCGCCCGATGCCCCGCAGCGCGGGCGACTCAAACACCCGCCCGCTCCGCTTGCACTCGCGGTACTGCTGCAGCCGCTCGTCGATGACGAGCCGCACCATCTTGCGCAGGTCCTCGGTGGCGCGCACGTAGCCCGTGTTCGCTTCGAGAGGGATCCAGCGGCGCACGGGGACGGCGGTATTGATGAAGCTGATGAGGGCCGAGAGGGCCGACGGCTGCAGTGTGCGCTGGTAGCTGGCGCGGAAGTTGAGGTCCGCGCGGGGGTGGACGAGGCTGTCGAGCTCGACGCCCATGAGCGTCTTGCCGGCGATGTCGAGGGCGACTTTGGAGAAGCAGTCGACGCCTGGGGGGGTTAGTTGGGGTCAGAAGGGGGGGGTGAGGCGACATACTTTCAATGACCAGTCTGCCGTTGGCGTCGAGCTGGTCTTCGAAAAAGTGTGCCATACGCTCGGTCGAGTCTTGGAACACGGGGAGAATCTTCTTGAGTGCTGGGAGCGTGAAGAGAGCTGTGGCAAGTCAGAAGAGCACATAACCAGGAGGGAGGGATGCTCACAGCTCAGCACTCGTCGTTGACGCTTGTGAATGTCACCCTCGGAAAACAAGAGGCCCATGCCGGTGATCTCGCCGACCAGGCGGTACAGCTGGCTGGGCTTCACAAACGAGTAGCACTGGGTCTGCAAGATCTCTTTGTGTGCCTCGGGTGTGTTGATGATGAGTGTCTCCTCGTTGAAGAGGCCGAGATAGCGCACAAAAGGGGCCCGAGGCCACTGGCTGTGCCATTTCTTGTGGAGGCCAATGGGGGACGGATCAAGAAGGATTTTGAGGAATTGGCCGAGGAAGGGGTGGTTGTCCTGAGCTGTCAGTTGGGTCGGTGATGAGGATTTGATGTGAACTCACCTTGGGGCCCGGGAGATGTCTCAGCGGGGAGAGGAAGTGAGGGTATATGACGATCCGGTAGAACTTGGCGACGACATACTGCGCGGTAAAGAGGAGAAGAAAACGGTGGAGGTTTTCAAGTGACCACAGGGTAAATTCCAGCTTTGGCACTTGAATCTGCCCATTGCCAATAGCCCCGGATGCCCATGCCACGGTTTCCACCACCGAGGCGAGGACGACGAGTTGAAAGTCCATCTCGGGTCACCCCAACGTCGGGTTGTGGAAAGGGGATTCTGGGAACTTCCGCAGAGAAGGGTCTCTGGGGGTGCCCCACCTACCTATCTTGGTACTTATAGAGGGGGGAAAGGGGGGGATGGTCAAGTTGTTTTTGTCAAAATTGTGATTGGTTCCAAGCAGTGGATAGCACGACGCCCCGAATTCGCACCCCTCCGAACCCAAAAGACATTCCATGTGCCGCCGATTCCACGGGTACTACCCCGACCCAGCGCCGTTCCGCCATGGGCACGATAACCGGGGTTCCTCTGGGATTAGAGGGAAAAGGTCCGGTCCCCACAGACAGTGGGACGACCAGCACACACATGGAGCTCGGCATGCATGCATGATGCAGACTGCAGACAGACCAGTGGGACGCTGGTGTCACGACACGCTGAATCCAATCCGTGTGGATATACTATCCTGCAAACGAGGTCAGACCGTAGCTAGACCGTAGCTTGATACTAGTCCCTGCAATCCTTCACCGCGGTCGAGTCCTCCCCGCTCCCCGGCGAATCTCTCTGCCATGTTTTTGCCCGTTCTTACCCTTTCCAGTATGCTTATCACCGGGATACACAAGGGACGGTCCGCTAGCTCGCGGGCGGGCGGGACATGGATACCCCCAGGGAGGTGAGCGCATGAGTGTCGGGTAGGCGTCTGCGTATTTCGGGCATCTTTGCAATCCCTGTCTTATCTGTTCGATCATGTAATGCCCTTGAGAGAAGCGGGGAGGGGGGTAAGGGGGAATTCCTGGGTGTTGTTAGTAGGGGAGGTGACGGCCGGGGGCACGAGGTGGACGGAGAGGGAACGGGTGGTCAAGTCTACTCTGTCTACTCTGTCTTTCACTCATCTTTTGCTCACGGAGGGGTCAAGAAGTCTGGTCTGTACAAAGTAGATTAACCCGGACACTTCCCTTCCCGCACGTTCATGACTGCAACAAGCAAGCAAACAATCCTCAAAACGAATGGATGTGCTTGAGAAGGGCGAACGGCATGCTTCCATGTCTATTCCCAACCTGGGCACTGTGGCTCTGTCGACGCCGGGCATCAGATCGACACCGCAACCGTAGTGGGTTAGCGAGGTGGTCTTGACTCGCTACCAGTGGCCGTCTACATCCGAGTGGGAGAAATGAGTTGGGACCAAGAAGTAGTATATCTCCCAGCTCCTTTCCTATCTCGGTGGTTGTGGAGACTTGAACCCTGACCCCTATCCCGCCGGTTTTGAAGTTCTCCCTCCTCCACCTCTACTTGAAAGGGTCCTCCCACTGCTCCCACCTCAAGTTGAATTCCCCCTTATCCACCACACCTCCCCCTTCCCCACAACATACCACACCTCCCCCTCCCTCTTCCTCCTCTCTGGGCATCCACCACACCTCTCCTTCTACTCACAACTACACCACACCTCTTCCTCACCATCACACCACCATCACAATGACGGCCGTCCCAGTCAAGCTGCCCGACTTCATCGACTCGTGGCCATGGAAGCGCGAGCTGAACCCTCACTACGAGGAGGTGAAGAAGGAGGCCAACGCGTGGGCCCACAGCTTTGGCTTCTTTGATGCCAAGTCCCAGAATGCCTTTGACCGTTGCGATTTCTGTGAGTGCCTTGCCATCCCTCCTGTTGATACACCAGCTAACACCGTCCCAGCCAAACTCGCCATGTTGACTTACTCGTACATGAACAAAGGTGAGACCTGAAGCAACGCTCCATGCTGTACCACCCACCCACAGCCCTGACACGGTCCTACAGCCCAAGCCCGATCCGCCTGCGACCTCATGGTCCTCTTCTACGTGTACGACGAGTACACCGACATTGAAGACGAGAGGGGCGCGGCCAAAATCGCCTCCATCGTCATGGACGCACTCCGCAACCCGTCCAAGCCGCGCCCCGCTGGCGAGTTCGGCATCGGCGAGCTGGCTCGCCAGTTCTGGGAGCGCGGTAGCGCCGTGGCGTCCCCCATGGCCCGTCGCCACTTTGTCGAGACGTTCCAGCAGTTCACCGACGCCGTGACGGAGCAGGCGCGCGACCGCGCCACGGACCGTGTGCGCAGCGTCGCCGACTTTTGGGCCCTGCGCGACCACACGGGCGGGTGTCTGCCGAGCTTTGCGTTTATTGAGTTTACTCTAGACTTTCCCGAGGCGCTGTACAAGCATGAGAAGATGGAGCGGCTGAGGGAGATTGCGAACCGGTCTGTGGCGGCGTGCAATGTGAGTATCCCCCCCATCTAGGTATGGCGAGGAGCATTTGATGCTGACGACCCAGGACATCTACTCGTACAACATTGAGCGTGCCCGCGGCCACGCGCTGCACAACATCATGACGTGCGAGATGTACGAAAAGGACATGGACGTGCAGCAGGTCGGCACCTACCTCAACGACTGGCACAACGCTATGCTGGCCGAGTTCATGGTGCTGCGCGACGAGGTCGACGCCATGAGCCGAGCCGAGCACGGCGACGAGGTGGCGCGCCAGGTGCGCTTCTACGTCGACGGGCTGGCCCGGTGGATCAGGGGTAGTGATGACTGGCACTTTGAGGGCGAGCGCCACTTTGGCACCGCGGGGCCCGAGATCCAAAAGACGCGCGAGGTGCTCATGCTCCCGCGTGTGGACGCCGACGAGGCGAGGGCCGGTCTTGGGGATGGCGACATGATTCGCGAGATGCTCGAGAGTACCGGGGTGGCGAGCATGCAGATCAATACTGTCAAGGCTCAGCATGCGTCCGAGACGTCGAGCGTGGAGGGTGTCAGCAAGCCGGAACCGCCCAGGGCCTCCGGGGGGCTGTTTTCCAGGGGCCGGAAGCTTTACGAGTCCATCCTCCAGTTTTTCCGCGGACTGGCCCGCTAGGGGAATAGTTAGGTACTTTCGTTCTTTTTTTTTGGATACTAGTAGCGTTGCGATTTCTCAACAATACCACGTCTTTCGTCTTTTCAGACTCTCTTTCCAGCACGCAGGGCCCTCCTCTTGCCCCCGGTGAGCAGTGCCCTAGCCCAGAGCCAAACTGCACTTTCCATGCCAAATCCTACCCGGAAAGCACGGAGGCACGTTACGGGGCGAACTGGCCATGGGTAAGGTCTTCCTGCCGGCGGGAGGTAGGCGAGGGACCCCCAACTCCAGTCTGGAGACGAGATATCCACTAGTCAACACACTCAACCACCTAAGGCACACACACCCCGCGGCGACCTCTCCCGGTCCCGGGACTCCATCTTCGCTTCGATTGGGCAGTTATGCAGCCAGATTGCAGAATGCAGACTGAAGCAGAGGGGGTGACAGCGCAGATCAGCATCTGACAGCTGGGCAGACCCAACGAGCAAGATAGCAGCGGGTTGCATATTGCAATCACTGCATGGCCGCATGAAGTTCGACCATAGGGGACGTGATATCGGCAGAGGCAAGTGAGGGGGAGGCGCAGAGACGCTGAGAGGGTGGGTGGGAATCAAACTCCTGGGTCCGTCGGGAGGCGTAAAGCCGCTGGGACACCCCATAATCCGGGACTGCAGATTCTCAAAGTGCAGAAGAGAATTGGCAACGGCACATTGTAGGAGGGGGCTCGGTACACGCGTTGGAGCGCCATTGGGTCGCATGCTGTATGCTGAGAGGGGATGTGGGTCTGAAGAAGGTCCTTGAGAAGGATGAAAGATGGAATTGCCCTATCATGGAGCGGGGATGCGGATCCGGGGGATTTTATTGGATATGAGTGTCTATGCGGACTCTTGTGCTGCTTGATGCATGAAACGTCTACTAGTAGGGGTGGAGCAGAAGAGGGGGGACCAAACCCGGTGGAATATCTCAACCGGCGTGAAGAAGGTGGGAATGATTGCAAACCTAGCAGACAGCGGCCTGACGAGGTGTCCGAGGTGAGGGGAACATGAACGTGGTGGGTTGACGGTTGTCCAAGACCCAACAAGGTAAATTGCATGATGCAGGTTCTACTAGTCGTTGAATTAGCACTACTACTAGCTTGTTCCATTGGACAGGGTCTGCTACCATGACTGATATCAACCCAGCGCTGCGAGTTTATCCGACCAACACAGAGATATCAGAGAGTCCAACGCCAACGGCATCCATCCCAGAACCGCAGTTCGCCCCGAACCGCCCAGCCTAAAACAACCCGGGAATAAACCTCGCCGTCTTCGCGTGCCACTCCACCCAGACCTTGTCAAACAACCCCTTGAGCATGACCTCCTCCTGCGCAACGCGCTGCTGCACCACGTAAACCAACCCCGCTAGGACCACCGGCAGCAGCACCACCTTTTGCACCGTCCTGACCCCCCCGTACACCGCCGGCGACCACAGAGCGGCCTGGGCCCCGTCGGTGCGGCAAAACAGCCACAGATGCGTGCACACGAGCGTCACAAAGCTCGTGTAGGCCGGGTGCTGCACCCACGCGTAGACGCCGCCGGTTTGCAGACCCGAGGGCGCGGCCAGGGCAAAGGTGAAGTTACGGCCGAGGTGGGCGTAGGCGATGAGGCGCAGGGGGATGGCGCCGAGGAGGAGCAGCGCCAGGGGGATGGCGGTGGCGGGCGACCAGGTGAGGAGGTCAGGGTTGATGCCGTTGGCGGCGCCGTGGCCGGGAAGGCGGGACGGGCGGGACGGGTCGAAGCGAAGGACGTTTACGGCCGTGTACAGCGCCAGGGTAAGGGTGGGCGCGAGGACGACAGCGGCTGAGTAAGAGCGGGTGAGGCCGAGCTTGCGAAGGAGGTCCGAGGACGAGGTCGAGTCGCTGGCGACGGCGGCGCTGGGGTGGGGGGGGCTCATGGCGACAAAGGAGCCCCAGGCGGCGGCGAGGATGGCCGCCGCCAGGGAGACCTGGGAAAGAGGAGGCATGATGTTGCGGTGAGGGATTCCAGGATCTTGTCGAGTGCCAGAATGTGTGTTCTGTTCTTTGCAAGATGGCGTCTCTAAAGTAACAAAAGAGACAAGCAGAGGGCCAGAAACTGGTCAACCCCAAGTGCGGTGCTGGCGGTGCGGGGCGGATGGATGTCTCGCAACGGAGCACTTGGCAGACAAAGAGGGGAAGTGTTTGCTCCGTTCCGGACTCGAGAGGTGCCGAGATTGGTCGCGGCGGCCGGCCCGGATGTCGTGATTGGTGGGTGGCGGGGAGGGTTGAAAGGTGGACGGATGTCCAACATTGTATCCGATGTTGGTGTCCATTGCGCGCGCGCAGAGTCCCGCAGAGGCCTAATGCAAGACACTGGATCACTGAGATGGATGCGGATACAGTCGCAGGGGGTTTTGGGTGCTGTGGCATGGTTCCAAGTCGACTGCAGAATCGCAGACGTTGGCCCAACTCCCAACGAGCCAGATTCCCAATGTGGTGCCGCTCCCGCCGCCACCAATCCCGTCCCGAGCCGCCGGCGCCGGAGTAGCTCGGCTCGATGGCGTGATGCCGCTGCGCCAAGCCCCTGACCGCCACATCGTGTCGAGCACGCCGGATGTCGTCAAGTTGAGGCGTCGTTGTTGATATCGACACCCCGACCCTTGGAGTCATGGCATCCACCATTCCCACGCTCGACCTGGCTCTTGCTGACAATCCCGCGACGAGGCCGGCGCTTCTCGGCGACCTCCGCCATGCCATTACCGAGGTCGGCTTCCTGTATGTGGTGAACCACAGGGTTCCGGATGCCGTTGTCGCCGACGTCATCCACACTCTCCCCGAGCTCTTTGCCCTGACGTCCGAAACCAAGGATGCCGTCGCTCTCCAAAAGTCTCCCCACTTTCTTGGGTACAGCGCTGCCGGCACCGAGAGCACGGCGGGGAGGGCCGACCGACGGGAGCAGTTTGAGTTTGCGACGGAGCTCGAGGCATCGTGGGTGCAAGGGAGACCATTGTATGAGCGTCTGCGTGGACCAAATCAGGTTGGTGATCAGCAAGTATCTGTGTTGAGCGGAAGACTAACCAAAGTAGTGGCCATCGTTGCCCTCTGTGCGTCCCATCGTCGATACGTATATCGCTCACCTCACTCAGCTTGCTGAGCGCTTCCTCGATCTGGTGTGCGAGGCGCTGGAGCTGTCATCCTCGGCTCGGGACAGGTTGTTTTCCTTTCTGTCGGACCAACACCGGCTGAAGCTCATCCGCTATCCCCCAGTGCCGGCGCAAGAGGATCTTGCATCGCCAGCCCAAGGTGTAGGCCCGCACAAGGACTCGTCGGGATGGTGGACGTTTCTCCTACAGGCGTCTTCAGACACTAGTGGCGGAGGGCTCCAAGTCCTCCGTGTTGAAGGATCCAAGGAGAGTTGGGTCTCGGTCCCCCCTATTCAGGGTTCGTTTGTCGTCCATATTGGCCAAGTGTTTGAGGTCGTCACCCACGGGGTGTGCCGCGCGTCCATACACCAAGTGGTCATGGCTCCTGGGGCAAGCGAGAGGTATAGCGTCGCCTTTTTTCAGGGGGTCAAGGGGGCTCTAACGAGAGCCAAGGCAGTCGAAGCGTTGGACGGGGAACTCGCTGGTTTCCAGAGGAGAGATGTCGACTCGTTCTGGCTGGAGGGCAACGACGAAGCCTGGGGAGAGTCGCAGCTCAGGACCAAGGCCAGAAGCCACAGGGATGTCGGCAGACGGTTTTATGCGGGGGTTGAGGATGATCATGTCGTCGAGGGTGCCGCACGCAGGTGAGAGTTGGTGCAGGCCTTCCCCGCCCGTGTGGATCATGGATGAAGCTATTCCCAGATTGCCCGGGTCAATTGCGTGGATACGACGAGATGCATCAATGCCGCAATCGGGGCGCAGCGGGTGCACGTACCTGGCGCTTTTCTATCTCCGTCTCCATGGTCGTAGTTTGGTCACTAAATTGGGTTCCAATGATGTTTTGTGACATGGAAATGGGCGAGAGTGACATGTCCCTGAAGTCTGGGCCTGGAGTTGGAACGGCAGCCCCACAAGTTACCGGCAGTTTAGTGGGGCTGGGGCCTGAAGACGGCGTTGCGATTGGGCGACTCGCCAAATCGTAAATCCTCCCGGCCTCCAACCTTGGCTTCTTCTTGGTATCTCATCCTCTTTCCCACGACGCGTAGGTGCGGCACCACCATCAAATCCTTCAAGACCCAGCGATCCCGCCTCACCCGCAACTCAAATGAGCCTCAGCCAGGCTATGCCCAACGCTCAAACACACTCCGCGACTGTGACTGGACCACTCGCCATCATTGACAGGACCCCTGTTGACATGGCCGACGACACGTCGTCAACCATGGCACCGCCGACCATCTGGGCGACGGCGATGGCTTGTCTCGGGGTAGGCGAGGGAGATTGGATAGACTCTGAATGGCGAGCATGAATAGGTACTAAAGGTCGGCCTGTCTGGGTCTTCCTGGGTCAATCTCAACCATCACCACCTCCTCATCTCCAACATCTCCAACATGCGCCTCTCACTTTCTCTTGCTCTCGCCCTTGCCGGCACGGGCTCGGCTCGGAACTTTGTGGCGACGCCCAAGGACACAAAGCTGGTCCCGTCCAAAAACTACCCCGGGGCCTCCATCTCGTACAAGCCGGTTCGTGCCTTGTCGCCCCCCTTCGGGATATCAAACTGACCAACTGACCCCAGACCACCGTCTGCGAGACCACCCCCGGCGTAAAGTCATTCAGTGGCTACGTTCACCTCCCCAGCACCCTCCTCGCCGACGTTCCCGCCACGTACAATGCCAGCATCTTCTTCTGGTACTTCCAGGCCCGCCACGACCCGGCCCATGCCCCCCTCTCCATCTACATCGGCGGCGGCCCCGGAACCAGCGGCATGGACGATTCGAGCGGCTTTCCCTGCAAGGTGCAGCCCGATACCAACACCACCGTGCTAAACAAGTTCTCGTGGAACGACAAGGTCAACATGCTGTACATTGACCAGCCCGTCGGCACCGGCTTCTCCTACTCGGCCCTCGTCAACGGCATCGCCAACCTTGTCAACCCTGCCGCCCAGTTCGTCCCCGTCGAGGACCCCTCCCAGTTCGTCCAGACCAACGTCACCACCGTCGGCGCCACCATCTCGATGCCCGACCCCAGCCAGACGGCCATGACGACCATGCAGGCGGCGCGCACCATGTGGCACTTTGCCCAGGTCTGGTTCCAGGAGTTTGCCGAGCACAAGACGTCGCGCCCCGCCATCAACATCTGGACGGTGTCGTACGGCGGCTACTTTGCCCCGGCCATCTTTGCCCACTTTGAGCGCCAGAACGACCGCATCGCCGACGGCACCCTCGGTGATCCCAAGGCCAAGAAGCTCGAGCTCGGCACCATCGGCCTGCAGAACGCCTGCATCGACGCCGACGTCCAGGGCAGCTTCTACCCCGAGTTTGCCTACAACAACACGTACGGCATCCAGGCCATCTCCAAGGAAATCTACGAGCAGGCCGCCCACAACGTCACCAAGCCCGGCGGCTGCCGCGACATGATCCAGGCCTGCCGCGCCGCCGGTGCCATCGGAGACCCTCGCGAGATGGGCCTCAACACGACCGTCAACAACATTTGCGTCGCGGCATCCGACTTTTGCTTCAACGTCGTGCAAGGCGCCTTCACCACCTACTCCAAAGTAAGCACCTCCCCCCACCCCCCTGTTTGGCCCCCCTAACTTTAACCCCCCCCCCCCAGCTCCAACCCTTCGACATCACCTACACCCTTCCTACCGTCACCCCCACCGACTACAACTCGCCCTTCCTCAACCGCGCCTGGGTGCAAGCCGCGCTCGGCGTCCCCGTCAACTTCTCCCTCTCCTCCCCCGTCAGCCCCGGCCTCTTCTTCTTTGGCACCGGCGACCCGATGCGCCGCTCCATGTCAGACCTCTCGCTGCTCGCCGCGCGCGGCCGCCCCATCGCCTTTGTCTACGGCGACCGCGACTACCGCTGCAACTGGCCCGGCGCCGAGAACGTGTCACTGTCGCTCGACTTCCCGGGTGCCGCCACCTTCCGTGGGGCCGGGTACGCGCCGCTGCAGACCGACAAGACGCGCCAGGCCGGCCTCGTCCGCCAGGCGGGGAGCGTGTCGTTCTCGCGCGTCTTCCAGGCGGGCCACAGCGTCGCGGCGTACCAGCCCGAGACGGTGCTGCGCATCTTTGAGAGGACCGTGTTTGGCAAGGACGTGGCTACGGGCAAGAAGGGAGTGGACGGCTATGTTAGCGCAGGGGCTGCGGACGTGTCGGGGGTCAAGAACGAGGCGCCCAAGACGCAGCCCAAGCCGGTGTGCTTGGTGTACAGCGCGCTGAGCACGTGCACCGAGAACCAGCTGGAGGCGCTGGCTTTGGGGACGGCGGTGACCAAGAACTTTGTGGTGGTTGAGCCCAAGGCGGCGGCGGCTGTCGCTGGTGGGAATGGAAAGGGGTGCTGAAGAGTGGCGCCGGTAGAGTGACGGACATGTCCGTGGCAGCGGCGGTATGCGGGATCTTTGCCGCGGCCATGTTGATGCAAGACAGACGGAGTAGATTAGATTCTTCGGGTAACCTTACTACCAGAAATAATACTTGAGAACATATCCCAACTTCCTAAATATCAATGGTCGCCGTCCTCGCCACCGTCGCCATCCCATCCTCCCCCGTCACATAAATCGTCATCCCAATTACACTCGCATCCACATCCACCAACAATGACGTCTGCAGCAACCTCTTACTCTCCGGCACATTCGGCCACCCCCCCGGCCACACCGGCGCCCACCCCTCCGCATCCACGGGCATCACCCCATCCCACCCCGCCATCAACCCCCTCAACTCCTCCTCCTCCATCACGAACGGCAAGCCCACCCCCAACCCCTCCTCCTCCATCATAACACACTGCTCCGCCACCCTCCCCGTCGCCCCGCAATTCCAAATCCCCTCCTGCCGGTTCATCCGCCCCAACAACCCCAGCGCCCTTCTCCTCACCACCGGATGCCTGCACCTCACCGCCGTCAGAAACAGCGGCGTCGCCACCCCCGGCTCCAACGACATGAAGAACGGCATCGCCGCCTCCGTCGTCCTTGCCACCTCCTCCGCCAGCTCCACCCCCATCACGAACAAGCCCAGACACTTGTCCCACCGCGTCTCGGGGCCGACGATCCCCGCTGTTAGCACTTGTTGGAGTGTCGCGTGGTACAGCCGCATCACTGAGACCATCCCCGCCTCTCCGTCTCCGTCCCCCGCACGCGGAGGGGGGCGAGTAGTCAAAAAGGCCGCCAACTGGGTCTCCCACCGCGCGGAATCAGCAGAGAGGCGGGCCGCGGCGGCTTCCAGCCCGGCAAGGTCCAGCGCGCCCTGCTCGGCGGCGGCGGCGGCGAGCATGAAGAAGCGGACAAGGCGGAATATCACGAGGGCGGCGTCGTCGAGGGAGGAAAAGGTCCCGCCGTCGGGCCAGGGAATGGCGCCACACGGAGAGGACTGGAGATGGGCGTTGTCGGCGGGGGAGAGGTAGACGTAGGGGGCGCGGGCGTCCTCGAAGAACATGGCCTGGAGGTCGAGGCGGTCGAGGGTTTGGGCCAGGCCCGGGGGAACCGAGAGGAGCGCGGGGTCGTGGATGAGGCGGAGGCCGGCGTTGATGTGGACTTGGGTGTCGGAAAATAACCCGGCGAGAAACGCGGCGGCGGCGAGGGCCGCGCTCAGCACCGCCAGGGTTTCCGGCTCGTGAATCTCTTTGGCCAGGGAGATGGCGCCGTAGTAGTGGCTCGCGGCCTGCCTGGTGAACCGCACGATGGCCTCCGGCCCCTCCCGCTGCCGCGCCGCTGCCGCCGCCGCCGTCCGACTGTTGCTGTACTCCCACCTCCGATCTACCACCGTCAGCACCTCCCCCCCTGAACAAAACAACAGAGACAAAAAACATACGCAACGCCCCCAACGCCACCACCACCCGCCACACCGCCTTCTCCCCCCACGCCATCTGCAGCACCAGCCGCTCCCAAAACGGCGCCGGCAGCACGCTCCCCGTCATTCTGCTCGTGCAGTGCCGGAAAAAGTCAAAGCACGCGGTGTCGTCGGCCGCCACCGGCTCGCCGAGCACGCGCGACGCGGGGCCGGCCACGTGCAGCAGCCGCACGGCGTCGGCCAGGGCGCGCCGGGACTGTGGGGCTGTGGTTGACGAGGCGTAGCCGTCGCAGGTGCGGCCCGAGGAGAGGCAGCGGATGCAGGATGGGCGGGCTTCGTCGCATTTTACGCGGCGGATTCTGGGGCCCGTCAGTTTATGTCTTGGTTGGGATGGGGGGAGAAGACTTACTTGCAGGTGATGCATCCGCTGCGTGAGCGTTTGCCGCCGGAGGCGCGACCGCTTTCCGACATGGCTTTTTCTCAAGATTTGGCTTTCCGTCAAGTTTCGATGATGTCTAGAAGTAAAAAATGGACGAGGCTCTTAAAGATGGATTGGGGGCGAGGATGCAACGGCACTCGGCTCGGACTTGACGCGCGGCGGCAGGATGCGAACCCCTGCTGACGCACATCGCGCTTCAGAGTTCCATCGTGGTTCTGATATTCTGCTCTTAGCAGAGAGAGGCCAGGCATCAACTTTTTGTCCTGTGCATGTCGTGAGAAAGGGAGGGCGGTTGGCTCCAACCTAAGCCAATTGGAGCACCATGAACCAACAGACGGGCTTCGGGCGCGATGTAGGCGGGATACCGGTGGATGCCTGCTGTCGCGAGGGCCATAATTTGCGCTGACCAAAGAGGAGATGAGTGTTTTTCTCGAGGTTCATGATCGTGTGAGCTTTACGTCATCATTCGGGCGGTCGACGTCGAGAGATTGCGAGCGTCCGACAGCCCAAGATCCGAGTGGGTGGGAATGCAAAGGGTTGAACGTGAAATGGCGATGGATTCCTTGGAATTCGTGCCGGCGCAAAGATGGGTGGTTGTCCGCATTTGTAGTCGAAAGTGCAGTGATGACGGGGATTCCTGGACTCGCCATACCGACTCCCGGACTCCCCAAGGACCGGGAGATGGGTTCTGGCTGACACATCGAGACGGACCTAACCCGCGATGGCACGAGGGAATGCCAAACAAGGGAAGATGGGGGGGTATTTGGGGAATGAGGACGACTGCGGGATGAAATGGCTGCTGCCTCGGAGGTTGGCGATAATGCTCTTTGAAGATGCCGGCGAACAGATTTGGGCAACACCGTCTCCAACAAAACTCGTATGTCAGCCTCAGCCCGAGCCTTCTCATCAACGACTCTTGCCAAAAGTCCGAGGACCCGGCTTCATCTGTCTTCTCGTCAGCCCTGATCCGGCATCCCATCCCCATTTCCAGGGCATGGAAATCCCAGAGACAGGCCAAAGTATCGCGGGCTCGCAGCAGCCGTTCCGTCGTTTATGGTGCGCGAGTGTCGGTCCCCATCCGACTTCTCTTTCGTTCCCCCGCCATCACCCGCAACCCAGCAAAAGAACGGCACGACCAGCAAGACATTTGACCCAATGTATTGCTGCTGCCTAAGCCCACGAGCTGCGTTCCGATATGTACACGGCGACGCGGCGGTTCGCCTTGTTCCCCCTCCTAAACTTCCTAAACTTCATGACCTCAATTGCTCCGCTCGCCGTCCTTGGCCGCCCTGAGCTCGTTCATCTTGGCGACGCGCTTCTTGAACTCGACGTATTGGCATTTCTCGTAGCTGTGACGCTCGTCCTGCAGTCCAAAGGTGTCTCGTCAGCAATCGCCCCTCATGCCAGTTTCCCCCTTGGGCCGCGCAATTGACCACCTACCTCGCACTTCCACGGCAAAAAGTAGGTATCCATGCGACACCGATTGAGAGGGATCAGCAGATGGGCGCAGCTGTCGCGGTAGGCCATGGGGAGCTTCGCGGCGCTCATCTCCTCGCGGGTCGCCCCTGTTGCGGAAAGGTCAGCAAGGCGGGTCGCAATCGGGGGAAGTGGTATCTCGTACGCCGCGGAGTCTCGGGGTCGGAGCCTAACGCCATGATGAATGCAATCGGGGCGACGTGCTTCGACAATGGCTGAGGGAGAGGTGGGTTGGTGTTTGATGTCGGAATCGCCTCGTTCGTCACGAGCTGGGGTGTGGAGCGGGGCTTGGCGGCACGTGATCGGGCACGTGGGCTAAACGGGATCAGTCTGAGAGTTTGGTCCCACTTCTCACGACTGCCTCACCCAACATCCCTTCTTCCTGGGATGACAAAGATGCTATCCTTTGCTGAATCGACACACTTTCCATTTCCGCTTTCAATCCAGCATCAGATCACGTACTTTGCAAACTGGTGCCTGATGACTGATCAGGCATCACGGAAACCGGGTGCTTGATGACTGCCTCAGTAGGTCCAATTGGGAGTGATTGGCGACGCTGGGAGGGAAATTGCCAGCTCTTTCACCCTTCAAGTCGCCAGCGGTCTATCAGGTCAAGTTTTGTAAGCCGTTGTAAATACGCTGCAAATCTGATATCTTGACTGAGCACCTTTCAAAGTATCGCTCTCAGCACCCTCAGCGCCCTCAGGCACTCAAAAGGTGTCCTTGGTGTACCCCCCCGCCAGCGCCTTCTTGACAGCCACCTCGAGGGAATCCAGGTCTTCTGGCTTCACTCCCACAACCTCATTGTCGTTCTTGGCGTACAGAGTACCTCCCTCGGCCCAGATCCGCCTCAGTGTCGCACTCCCGGCCGCCGGGTTCTTGTCCTCCCACAGCTTGGCCTCGATCGCCCGGACCTCATCGAGCGGCGTCTGAGTGACCTTGAACTTGGCCCCCGTCTGCTTCTCGTACTCGGCCACGACTTGGTTCGGCGTCACCACAAACGACTGCACCTTCAGCGCCTTGCCAAACGACGCCTCGGGGTGGCGCAACGTCGCGGCGACAAACTTGCCCACGCTATCGCCATGTCAGCATGATCACCACCCGATGAGACGAGAAACTTACTCCCACATGGTGCAAAAGCCAACCCGGCCCTCCCCATCCCCGATCACGTACGCTTCCCTCTTGTCTGGCGCATACCCTCCAAGCTGCTCGTGCCCACCCACCAGGTTCACCCACATGTCAAAGTACGGCCCGGTCACGACGTAAGTCACCTTGACCCGCTTGAGATTCTCCCGCACATACTTGCGCACGGCGAGCTTGAACTGGTGCGGCTTCTCCCCGGAGCTCTTGTCGTTGTGCTCGATGTCGGTGCCATACTCGGACGGTAGGAACCATTTCACCGATTCGGACGCCTCGGCCAGGCGGAGTAGCTCGATCTGCTTATCGAGCACGGCCCGGCCGAGGGCCGAGACGATAGTGTCGACGCCGTGGTAGGCTGCGGTGATGTCGGACTCGGAGGCGAGGTCGCCCGTGATGACGTCGTCGAGGCCCTGGGACTTCCAACTAGCGAAGAGGGCGGCTTTGGAGGCGGCGCTGGACGGCGACGTAAAGACGGAGATGCGGGTGGCGGCGGGCTTGGCGCGGAGGAGGGAGGTGACAATGTACCGGCCGATGGTGCCGGTACCGCCAAAGACGAGGATGTTGGAGGGCAGGGACATTTTGGAGTTGGGTGTAGTTTGATGGGGTTTCAAGGCAATTCTGGGTCAAGGAAAACGGGGTTCAATGGGGTTATATTGTGATTTGGGATGCAAGCACGTCATGCATCTTCTCGTCGGCGTTTTGGGGGGTGGTGGTGCCTGACAGACCTGCCGGGTTACGGGTGCGGCAGGTCTGGTCCCCCGCATTGGATGGGCGCGCTCAGCGTCGGCTCGGCTCGGCTCGGGATCCGTCTAAGGGCGGCGGGGCTCGGCAAGACATTTTCACGAGAGGCGCGAGACTGCCGAGGTGGAGGCATACGGCGTGTGCTCGCCGGGCAGTACTCGCCGGCTCGGCAGGTCAATTTTAGACCTGAAGATGCAATCATTCGCGTCGACATTGTCGATGATGAAAGGGAGGAACCTGAGCGGTGCGCGTCAGCCAATAGCGGTTGGAAGAGGATGTTGCCCCATCAGCCCATTGAGTAAGACAGGTGAAGCTGTGGCGGACGAGACCACTGCGAATCGAATCGCTCTGTTGATGTTCAGCAGAGGATCCCGGCGTGAAAGTTGCTGATGAGAAGCTGAGAGCTTCGTTTCGAGGGTTGGAAAGACGTGAAATTCAGTCGTGCACGTCCATCCCAAGCTTGGACCCGGCCCACACCAGCTGCCTGCCACGCCCCCAAAAAATCTCCCATTGGCCCTGGCACCCCCACCTCTCCACCATCGCGGCAGGCATCACATTTTTTCTGCCAAACTGCGACAGACAATTCCGTCCGCGTCTGGTCGCCTTCAACATGTCGCCCACCGCTTTCGACAAAACCGACGGGACCGTGATCCCCTCCAGTCTTACGGCCCCCGAGAAGAAGGCCAAGCGCGACAAGAAAAAGCGCGCCCGAGACGAAGACGACACCGTCGTCGAGGAGACACCGAGAAACCCCAAGAAGAGCAAGAGGGACGCCGGCGACGCAGCCATGGGGGCCACCGACGTCAAGACCAAGAAGAAGGACAAGAAGATCCGTGAGGATGTGGTCGAGGAAGAACAGCCGGTCGCGACAGAAAAGGTGGTGAAGAAGAGGAAATCCAAAAAGTCCAAGACAGAAGACGGCGACGTCGAGGACAAAAAGTCCAAGAAGCACAGAAAGGAGGCCGAGCAACAACCGGTTGACGAGATGGAGCTCGACGAGCCCGAAGCACCACCGGTCAAGGAGAAGAAGCATAAAAAGTCCAAGAAGCACAGGGTCGAGGAGCCTACAGAACCAGTCGAGGAGGTCGTGGTGAGCATCCCCGACGGACCACACCCAACTCCAGCTAATGGCATGCAGCACAAGAAAAAGAAAAAGGACAAGAAGCGCCCGGCGTCCCCCGAACCGTCCCAAATTGACGATGCAATGGAGGTCGACCTCCCCACGAGGCCAAAAAAGGCAGAACCCACCGACGCCGAGTACCCCTTCTTCACCCAGACCATCTCGCTCTACGTCCCCTTCTTCCCCATCGGCTGGGACAAGCCCCTCACCAACGTCGCGGCGCAACATCTCGACCCCCTCGTCGGCCACTACAACCCCACCTTTCGCGGCGTGCTTCTCAGCTACTCGCACCTCAACCTCTCGGACCGGCCCGTCAAGGCCAGCCTCATCCACCCGCCCACCGACGAGACGCCGGCCTACCTCTACAACGTCGACGAATACGCCGTGGGCTTTGGGTGGCTCACGTTCGACGCCGAGCTCTTTGTGCCGGCCCGCGGCAAGTGGCTGGAGGGCGTCGTGCAGCTGCAGAGCGAGGGCCACATTGGCGTCGTGTGCTGGAACAAGTTCAACGCCAGCATCGAGGCCAAGCGGCTCCCCAAGGGCTGGAAGTGGGTGGATATCGCCAAAAAGTCGGACTACGGGCCGGCGGCCGCGGACGACGAGGAGGACGTGCTCGACGGTGAGGACCTGCAGGTGGTGGAGCAGATGCACACGACGGGCTACTGGGTCAACGAGCAGGGCAAAAAGGTGGGCGGCAAGCTGCGGTTCCGCATCAAGAACTTTGACGTCGGCCTCGCCGGCGACATTGGCTATCTGAGCATCGAGGGCACTTTTCTGGACGACGCGGCCGAGCAGGCGGTGGCCAAGCAGGAGCGCGCGGCGGAGAAGCGGCGGCGGTCCAAGCAGAACGCGAGCGGGCTGCTGCGGCCCATGTCGCGACGGGTGCCCGAGTTCAGCATGACCAAGCTGGGGCGCGAGGAGGAGGACGAGGACGAGGGCCAGCGGCGGGAGGTTTACAAGGGAAGTCGGCCGGGCACGCCCGATGACTAGGTGTGGTCTGGTATCACGCGCCAATGTTCCTCGCCCGTCTCGTCGTCTGGCGTCCCCGTCCGATACAAGAGCCCGGGGTTTTGCTAGGCTGAGGACATTGGCCGACTGGGGGTTGAAGTTGGGAGGATATCGATCAAGTTTGGGAGGATATCGCGAAGTTTGGAGGATAGATACCAGGTGTGGATTTGTACAGGGGGATATGGTACTGTAGATGTTGGGCTAATGAATGCATGATTTGCAGTCCACCGAACCGGGGCTGAAGGGGTGAGGCTTCTGCAACCCCCGCACTGGCCACCATCGCGGCCCCGCTCCGTTGTCTCTCGGCCTTGTCCTCGGCATCCCCCACATCCCAACATGCGGTCAAGCTCTGGACGGGCATTTTTCTCCAATTGCGTGGAGTTGTTTGTCAGAAATGCGGCCCCTAGCGCTGTCAATCGATCCTCCTGACCTTCCGCTTGTGGCTGGGGGTTTCACGGTCGGTGGGTAGAGATAAGCTTTGCGGTTAGGTGGTCTTGGCCCTGTGAAGAGTGGTTGTGATGGCACCCGCAGGAGCCTCTGCCCTCGGCACCTCTGCGGTTCAGCTTGGAGGGGGTCTGGGCCATTCCGCAGTGCGAACAGGTCCTCTGAATGGCCACGCCTGTCAGACCCAGATACCGGGCCAGGGTTGCACCGACAGCGACGGGAGACGAGGTCATGATTGGGGATCTTTTTCCCTGATCAGGCCCGCTCCCCGCACCCACTCCCGCGCCGAACCAACGGACCCCCAGCCCCAGCCCCCAGCCTGTCGACGGCACCCACAGACGAACCCGGACGAGGTGTGGCTGCCCTGCTTGGGCGTACCATCGCGCCGCACTAGCGACGGCTTGTTGAGACGTGGGTTGGGGGAGCGGGCGTGGAGCCACGATGGGGGAGGGATCGGCCGATGGGAGGTGCAGACGCCGGCGTCGCAGATAAGCCTTGGGGGTGGTACACAATGCCCCCGTCCCCCATGATGTCAGGGCGTCTTCTCTCTGTTTTCTTCTGGACGAGTTTATTTGGGTGAGACCGGATCAGGTCCGAGACAGAATAGACGACAGCGGACAACACCAAACCCGATCACGGACGAGCACCAGACCCCGATCACGGACAAAACAACAGACATACCTCCCATCCCCCAGCCAAAGCGACCATGGGCCTCCCCGAAGAGCCCGCGGTCGAGCGCCGCACCTCCAACAGCGATGAGGAACGCGACGAGAACCGCCTCGCGCAGTTTGGCTACAAACAAGAGCTGAAGCGCGACTGGGGGCTGGCGCACAACTTTGGCGTCTCCTTTTCCATCATTGTAAGTCGTCCATCTCGGCCCCAGCCCAGGCACACACTGACCGGCAAACAGAGCGTCATTACGGGCATCACGACCCTCTTCTCCTACGGCCTCAACACGGGCGGCCCCGCCGTCATGTCCATCGGCTGGATCGTCGTCTCCTTCTTCACCCTCCTCGTCGCCATCGCCATGGCCGAGATCGTCTCCGCCATCCCCACCTCGGGCGGCCCCTACTTCTGGGCCGCCATGCTCGCGCCCCCGCGCTGGTCGCCCTTTGCCGCCTGGCTCACGGGCTGGTTCAACCTGCTCGGCCAGGTCGCCGTCACAACCGGCATCTCGTTCGGCCTCGCCAACCTGATCCCGACGGCCATCATCGTCAAGAACCCCGACTTTGTGCCGACGCCGCGCGTGACGATTGGCATCTACGCCGCCATCCTCATCTCGCACGGCGTCGTCAACACGTTTGGCGTCAAGATCCTGCGCTACCTCAACAACGTGTCGATTGTGCTGCACAGCGCCGGCATTGCGGCCATCTGCATCGCCGTGCTGGCCAAGGCACCCACGCACCAGCCGGCGTCGTTTGTGTTTGGCCGCTTCAATGACGGGACGGGCGTCGACGGCGCTGATGGGTGGAGCATCCGCGCGAGTCCGGCGTACATTGCGCTGTGCGGCTCGCTGCTGAGCCAGTACACGCTGACGGGTGAGTTTTGGTCTCCGAGGCAGACCAGACGGGGATGCTGACTTTTTAGGTTTTGATGCCTCGGCGCATCTGAGCGAGGAGACGAAGAAAGCCAGCTGGAGCGCCCCGATCGGCGTCGTGTCGAGCGTCGGGTTCAGCTCCATTTTTGGCTTCTTCGTGCTCATGGCGTTTTTGTTTTCGATCCAAGACTTTGAGGGCACGCTCGACAGCGTCTACGGCCAGCCCGTGCTTCAGATTCTCGTGGACGTGTGTGGCGAGAACGGCGCACTCGTCCTCTTCTCCCTGATCATGAGTACGCCCCCCCGTTCCCCCTCGCAGTCGGCCCCCGCTAACCTCCCAGTCTGCGTCTGGCACTGCGGCCTCTTCAGCATGACCAGCAACAGCCGCATGATGTTCGCCTTTGCGCGCGACGGCGGCATCCACCCCTTCTTCCACAAGGTCGACCACCGCTTCCGCTCGCCGGTCCGCGCCGTCTGGCTGGCCGCCACCCTCTCCTTCATCCTCTCGCTCCCGTCCCTCGGCTCGTCCGTCGCCTTCGCCGCCGCCACCTCCATCGCCACCATCGGGCTGTACATCAGCTACGGCCTGCCCATCCTCATCGGCGTCGTGTGCCACGAGTCGTTCACGGCCATGAAGGGCCCGTTCAACCTCGGGCGGTTCTCAAGGCCTATTGCGATGGCGGCGGTTTTGTGGATTTGTTTTATTACCGTGGTGTTTTGTCTGCCGACGGCGAATCCTGTGACGAGTGAGACGCTCAATTACACGGTTGTGGCGGTGGGGATCCTGACGATTGGGGCGGTTGGGTCGTGGATGGTTTGGGCGAGGCGGTGGTTTACCGGGCCGGCCGCGGAGGTGGCCGAGGCGATGAGGCTGGGGGTGGATGTCACGGAACCGGGAGCCCTCGAGGAGAGGGAGGAGATGGAGCGGAAGAAGGGGGAGAAGACGGTGGACGGGACAAAGGAGGTGTCGAGTTAGGGGGGGTGTTTGCAGGGGGGAGGGGTGGCGGGTTTGGGTGTCTGTATTCAGCAGCGTTGAGTGATACCCATGACGATGACTATCTGATACAAACCTGGAGGTTTGACATGATGCAGCGCATGACAATCACATGGCCACCATTCCAAAATTTAACCATGCGAGCATGCTACGGGTTGTCATCTTGGCATCACGTCACGCAAAGCTTGGCTCAACGACATCTCATCACCACTCAGAAAGAGACAAAGGCATGGAAAATGGTTATATCCGCTAGAAACGCAAATCAACGCCCGTTGTAAGTTCCGTGCTGGGGTATCATCTTGCCATCTCCAGGCCCATCCATCTCCATCCGTATCCCATCCGTTTCCCCCATCCATGTCCCTTCCATATCCCCAACGCCATTCCAGAAAATCTCAAGATATCACTCTTTTGCTTGCGTCGAAAAGAGAAGAAATGGTCAGGAATACCATAGATATTCCCCGAAAAATGCCTTGAGATCCTGAACCACACTCATCACCAAGCCTCTGCCTTCGCATCATACTCGTCAATCTCCGCAGTGGTCCATCCCTTGTACCGGGGGTCCTCATACTTGTGCCAGTCCTTGTACTCCTCCTCCGGAAAGGTGTCCTCGACCTTAACCTTCGTCGAGGTGCCCTTGCTGATGCAGTGGGAGCAGGTGCCGGAGCCGGACTTGGAAGAATCCGGGGTGACAACGGGCATCCCCCACGTCGTCAAATTGTCGGCGTCGCTGGAGTGACCGGAAAGGGACCAGTCGTGGACATGCTCGGTGTTCGGCCAGCCCTCGTTTACATCGGTGGCCTTGTCCTCGGCGACCTTGTCGTTGGCGGTATTGTCATTGATGAGCTCAAAATCGCCCCAAATGTAAGACGGGATAGTCTCGTCGTCCACGTTGGTCGACTCACCAGCGTTGCCAGCCTGCTCAGAACCGGCGCTGTTGCTGACAGACTTGTTGGTCAACTCGTCGAGGTGCCTGAGGCCGGAACTGGGACGTCTCGGGCGATCGTTGTACCTCGGACGAAGGGTGCACGATCCATCAACCTTGTACTGGTCGTCATTCCAGTGGTAGCCCATGTTCTGATCAGACTTGTCTCCCTTGCTGACGTCGGTCGGCTTGATGCTCGAGTCGCCGACATTGTGCTGCTCCCACTGGTCCACGTTGTGGACGGGCTTGGCCCAGTTCAAGGTCTTCTTGAAGGTCTGGAGCTTGCGGACAGCAGGATAACCGGGACGATCAAGGCTCGATGGGTTGCGAGTCCCCTGAACGTTGTGATCCTTCTGCTGAAGCTTGGGGGCAGCTGTCGGATCAGACCACGAAATACGCGAAGCAACGGTGGGATCATCCCATGTGGTCGACACGCCCACATCATTGTGGTCGCTCGCCTTGTAGGTGGGTGTGTTTTGGCCGGAAGACTCGGTCTTGATCGGGGATTTGGTCTTGATCGGCACGGTATTGTTGGGAGACTCGTTCTTCTCGTTGGTGGTGTTGGTTGACTGGACGTCGCCATGACCCCAACAAGAGGCGGGCCAGACGTGGTCGGGATCGACTGGACCATGGGTCGAGTGCTCGTGATCACCCCGAGCCTGCTGAAAGCTCGACGCGGGCTCATCCCACCAATCGCAACCATTCCACCCTGTGCGGCTCTCTACCTCGTCGTCGGTCTCGTACTCTGCCTCGTCGTCGGTCTCGCCCTCGACCTCGGAGCCGCCCTCGGAGTCCTCTTCGGAGCCGCGCTCGCTGTGTGTGTCGCTCTTGGGGCCAAGCTTCGTTGCCTCCCCGATGCGCTCGATGCGCTCGATGAGACTGACTTGGAGGAACCACTTCTCAAACTTGTGGATTTGCTGCTGATGCTTGTCGATCTTGCTCTGCTTGGCCTTGATCTCGAGCTTGCGGTTGTCGAGATCATTCTGCTGGCGGGCCAGGTCCTCTTTGACCTTGTCAAGCTCGACCTGCTGCTTGGAGCACGCGGCCAGGACACGCCTGACCTCGCTACTGAGCAGGGCGTTGTTGGAAAGAGACTCCGGCATCGACGTCATGACTGCGAGGGCTCAAGTGAGCGGAAGCTATCGGGTTGGGAAGACGGGGAACACCTACCATGCCAGACAGCGTGGGCAACCTGGTTGCGGGTGGCATCGACTTCCAGTGCGAGGAACTTGTCGACGGTGCGATTCCACTCGTCAATCTTGGGCGCGGCCGGGACGCCCGGGGCCAAGCCCGGGGGAGCAGGTCTGTGGTGCTGCCACATTCTCAAGGTTTGTGGTTTCGACGAGGTACAGGCAAGGGAATATCGGTGAGGCAAGCGTGAGAGTGTGAGAAGAGGGAAGAGGTGAAAGTAGTGGAGGTGCAGGTTGGAAACTTGCCAGGTACGACCTGGAAGTTGTTCTTGTGAGGTGGAAGTTGCGCTGGTCCTGGGGTGAGGGAGAGGGAACTTATACTGGGCAGTTGGACCTTTCAAATCTCGCCGTCAACTGTCGGCGCCTGTCAAACACTTTCCAGCTGCTCACAATAACCAGGGGACCCACAATAGCAAACTCGGGGTGTGATTTCAAGGATTTCAAGTTGCTTTCGGATGACAGAGTCGGCTTCCTCAAACAACCCAGTGACTCTGCTTCTCTGCGGCGTCTGCCCAAGCTGCTTCCCTTTTGCCAGCAGCTTGACCGCTTCAGCGGCCCCTCCTTTGTTTCGCAGTCTTCTTTCCTCTTCTCTGTCATCTCCTGCCCCTTTCTTCCCTCCTCCAACCCCAACAAACAGGGTCCTCTTCCCTCCCTCGCCACCAAGTTCCTTCCATCCTCACCTCACTCGACACTGCTCCCATCCACAACCAGAAGTCGCGCAGATGCGTCCCAAGAAGAGCATCAAGAAGACCATCAAGAAGACCATCACGGTGGCACCACAGCCAGAGAAAGCCACGGACTTTACCAAGTAAGTCTCCCGATGTGTCCCGAGATGGCTGGACATCTCAATCAGTGGCACATTGATGCTGACGAATATCGCCCACAGATACTTTGAGATGAAGCACATTTCTGACTGTCGTGTCAAGTGTGGAGATCGTGTGTGGGACATGCACAAACTGGTCATATGCACTCGGAGCAAGTACTTTGAAAAAAGCTCTCTGCGGAGGCTTCATGGTATGGACGTCGGTCTTGAACTCTACTTCTTCAATCAACTAATATCTACCTGTCAGGAAGCCAAAACCAACGTCGTCACCCTCTCCGGAGAGGATTCGACGTACGTCGACTGGGCACTTCGATGCCTTTACTCTGGAAACCGTAAGCACTCCCGAGTCCCTACGCAAACCCCTGGTGCTGCTGAGATGAATCTGGATCCTGGCTAACCTCATGGTTGCAATATTAGTGTCACACATTATGGATAGGATCAAACACGTCAACAAGGAGATGACGGCCTATGAAGTGTGCTTGCACCTTTACAAACTCGGGGACTATTTGGACTCGGATACAATCTGCGACGCGGCGCTTCTCGGCATGGACTTCAACAACAAGGCCAGGGTCGCAATGTATCGCCAGCTTCGAGCGAAGCCCACCAAGGCCGCCGAGGCTGCCTTGCGAACCTTTTCGAGTTCCGGGAAGCGTTCGTCGGCGGCGCCAAGATGGCCTACTCGTACCCCAGGCGCAAGAGCAGCGGACCGAACACCTACACTCTGAGCCAAGGGCACGGCGTCATCAACCTTGGTCCTCGGGGAATCACAACGCCCTTTATCCACCTCATGTTGTTTTTCCGAGAATACTTCCTCACGTCTCCGTCGACTACTGACTTCATCAGAAAGCTCCAGGAGGTGCCAGAGCTACTGGGGGACATACTGTTCACTTTTGTGACACCACCCAAAAAGACCGAACCGAATCGTCCGGCAGCGAGTCTGATGAGAGCACTGACTCGGATGAGAGTTAAGTCGGGGCCGGTAACCAGCAAGCCTTGACAGACTCAGAGGGCGACCGGCGTTTGTCGAGATTCTTTCATCACATGGCTTGAACTTGGAGGGTGGGCAACAGCAACCAGCAAGTCATGACAGCCCGGCATTGCTTGGTCTTGGAGACTCTTTTACATGGCTGGGATTTGGAGTATCTCGGAATGCAGCTAGTCTTGAGCCTTGGACAGTGAATCAATGACAGGGCCCGTTTCCGCTTTCCTGTCCTGTGATCAAGTGACGACGTCTACAACTTATGAGCAAACAGCGAGATATTCCCATATCGTCTCCACCCGACTTGCGACGGTGTCTGAAAACCATGCCAAGACTGCATACAACTCCAAGAACAGGGTGCATGGGCTCATCTGATCTCGACCACCGCGGTCCGCAATGGCATGGGCGTCGCATCTTTCCCCATCTCATGGCCCGGCTCAGTACCTACTTACGACGCAATGCAAGGCGATCGCTGCCCAAAGAGAATTGCAACGGGCGATCAGCCAGAGAAACCCGATGATTTGTCCAAATGTCGATCGAGCAAGTGCCGTGGCCCGTCATCCGAATTCCCGGGTTCGAATCGGAACCATTCAACTGCCCATCACGGCACGGCCGGGAGGTCATGGGATGAAAAGTGCCATTGATGGGGTAATGGCAGGAATCGAAGAGGTCTAGAAGCAAAAGGACGAGACAGAGGGAGTTGGAGTGACAAAGAGTTTCCCGTTACGTCATTGACTGCAGCCAAACGGGCGTGGTGTGGATGCGAGGGAAGCTCATCATCATCTGGACCACTGACGAGACTGCGCAGGCGGTGAGAGGAAAAACCATCATCTCGCGTCCCGTCGCCAGTGCCAGGGCATCAATTTCGGGGCCTGGGCCGCGGACAACGTCATATCCATCCGCCTTTGTGCAGACGAGCCGGGTGGGTGCTGCCAAATAAAACCATGGCTCTGCCCTCCACAGGGACGGCGACGATGGTGTGCCAGTCCACTGTCAGAGACTCCCTCCCGTTGCAACCCTCAGTTTTCGTCGACAAGTTACAACCATTCGTGATCCCGGCTCGAGCAATCACATCGCCGCCCTGCTGCACGCCCGTTTCTGCTCTCGGCGTTGGGCATTATCGCATGCCTTATCACTGAGCAATCTCGCAATCTCCCCAACTTGACAACCACCATTCCGACCGACCTCCTTCCGACCGCCCGACCGCCACGCCTTTGCCGCCTTTATTCACCCGCAACCTCGTCGTCGACAACTCCCGCTGCAGACATCACCTGTCCTCCGTGTCGGCATTCCCGAGCAAGCTTCCCGAGCCACCACCCTCCCCGTCTTGTACGACATCCTCTCGGTAGGTCGTCTCTTCTTTTCGTTTGCTCTGCCTCCCCACCTGGGCGCTGTGTCGCCTCAGTCGAGCTCCATACGGCGTCTGGCCCGGCTCTGGACTCGCACCTGTCGGGATGATGCTGCAGCTTGCCCATCAGGGCCCCACCCCAAGGGCAGAGCATCGACGCCGGGCGCCCCCCAGCTCCACATCGCTTCGTGATGGTGGTCCCCTCGCCCGTCCCGTTGGTTATCAGGCCATGCCGTCGACAAGTTTGTCGGCCGCCACCATCCTTATATGTGTCGCCCCCCCGCTGCTTCTGTTCTCTGCTGCCGCTCCCCGCTTCGTTCCTGAGGACATCCCAGCTTACACCGCCTCTCAGATCACCTCCCAGACCCTCAGATCACCTCTCTGACCGCTGCGCACCCACCACGTCCCCACGCGCTTCGATACCAGACTCGCCGTGACACGCCGTGACGACACCACCATCACCCCGACGCAACAGAGTCGGATCTATGGTCGCGTGTCGCAGACACTCTTCCTCGCAATTGGCCGCCAGGTCAAGGAACAACTCGTACGGTCCCCACCGCCCATCGACTCGACAACCCGCCCGATCGCCACATTCGCCCACCTCTCCCTGACAATACGGGCCGCAACCGCCTTGGCAACCTGACACGCCAGCTCCGGGACTGAGGGAAGATCCGGAGAGCTTCTCGAGGGCAACCTCCAGTCGAGATAAAAGGCTCGGCCAGCGCGCGACACCACCGACCCGATGACCAGGACAGCAGCCAATCCGACCCCCACGAGATATACCCTCCACGTTCGACTCCCACATCCACGAACCACCACAATGGCGCCGCCCACTCCCATACCCACCCTGCCCGACGTTCGGCGCGAGCCGATCGCCAGAGGAAACCACAACCGGGATCTTGCCCTGCAGCAGTACCTCCGCCTCCAGGAGCAGCACGAGTCCCTCCGTCAAAATCTGAGCGACCTCCGCCCGCTGCAGACACCTTTTTCGGCTGTCTCCGCCAGCCCCGTCATCTCTCCCGCGCGGACCAGCTCGACTTCGAGCGTCACCTCCCTCGGCGCTTCATCACCCACCTCGCGATCCCACCGGCACTTTTCAATGGGGAGTGGACTTCCGTGGGAGTCGCTCGAGACAGTCCCGGACGAGACGACGCTCGACGAGCTGGCCACCAAAGAGGCCAAGCTGTGCCACGTCAACGAAGGCATCAAGCGCACGCTCACGGAGCTCCTCAACTGCGAGACTGTGCGGGACGACCGTGCCTTTCGCACATGGGTGCAGTGTCGGCTGATGGACACGGAGCGGGAGTTGCGGAGTGGCAGGAGGCGCCGGAGTGCACCGGAGCCTTGAGCCGGCCGTTCTGCCCTGCTACTTTTGCTTCACGGCCCTGCGGCCACGTCTTTTCTGTTGCATTTCTGGATAGCCGGAGTTGGGAGCGTATTTCCTTTCAAACACGGTCCTCTTTGGACACAGACGCATTGCATGGTTGGAAAATGGCGCTCCCTGATGGGAGGCCGCCTGGTGGATGTGAGCCCCCTGAGGTGTCACCACGAGATTTTTTTGGTCTCTTTGGAGAGACGGCTGCGACCTGGCAAGGTGCCAGTTGGTCTGAGAAAGAGCTGCGCGCGGTTATTCTTTGTAATGACGGGCCTCTGAGCAGCCTGGACAGGTTGTATCAAGCCCACAATTCGTTCTGATGGAGAACAGGGGTTCCAAGTTGAGGCATTATTTGAACCCGGCATTTACCTAATTATGAATACCACCCATTTCGAAGCCGCATGTCGTGATGGTGATGTTATCTTTGGTAGTGTGGGGAGGTGAGAAAGTGGCGATGTCGGGCCGCTGATTCGTTTGATCGCGATTTTCACAACCCTAACCCCAATATTGAAGAGTTTGTAATTTTCACACGTGCACGGGCCAATTTCACGTACGACAGATTCAATTCCATCTCTGGCACCGCGCCTGGAAAGTCGCGATTGCAAAAAGTTCCAACGTCACCGTCAATCAAGTTCCAGTTCAACGCCACAGCTTCACCCAGATTCTGCAAGACGACGAATCTCTGCCATCGACAACTCCTCCCAAAATGTCGGTCCTCCTCGAGACCAGCGCGGGGGACATTGTCATCGACCTGCTGGTGGACTACGCCCCCAGACTTTGCGAAAAGTAGGTCCCATCTCTTCTCTCGACTTTGAAGCTCCTCTGACAGTCTCTAGCTTCCTCAAGCTGTGCAAGGTCAAATACTACAACTACTCGCCCGTACATTCGGTCCAAAAATCCTTCTCCTTCCAAACGGGCGACCCCCTCGGCCCTCTGTCTGCACAGTCCGATGGCGGCACGTCGATATGGGGTCTGGTTTCCGGCAATCCGACAGAAAAGACCTTCCCTGCCCTCTTCCACCCAAAGCTCAAGCACCTCGAACGCGGCACCGTCAGCATGGCCACCGTCCCCCACCCCTCGGACCCCGAGACGCGGCTGGCCGGCTCGCAGTTTCTCGTCACGCTCGGCGACAATACAGACTACCTCGACGGCAGGGCGGCCATCTTTGGCAAGGTGGTGGAGGGGTTTGACGCCCTGGAAAAGATAAACGAAGCCATCACTGACGAGCGCGGCTACCCGCTGGTCGACATTCGCATCAAGCACACGGTCGTTCTCGACGATCCCTACCCCGACCCGGCCGGCCTCCGGGAGCCCAGCAGCTCGCCCCCGCCGAGCAAAGCGCAGCTGGCCACGGTCCGCATCGGCGAAGATGAAGAGCTGCTGGACGAGGAGGCCAGCGAGGAGGCGGCCCAACAGGCTGAACGTCGACGAAAGGAGCGGGAGGCGGCGGCACAGGCCCTGACGCTCGAGATGATGGGCGACCTCCCGTTCGCCGAGGTCAAGCCCCCAGAGAATGTGCTCTTTGTGTGCAAGCTCAATCCGGTGACGACGGACGAGGACCTCGAGCTCATCTTCAGCCGGTTTGGCAAGATCCTGAGCTGTGAGGTGATCCGCGACGGCAAGACGGGCGACAGTCTCCAGTACGCGTTTATCGAGTTCGAGGACAAGAAGAGCTGCGAGGAGGCCTACTACAAGATGGACTCGGTGTTGATTGATGACCGGCGCATCCACGTCGACTTTAGCCAGAGCGTGAGCCGGCTGAGCGACGTCTGGCGCAACGAGACCAACACCAAGCGCAAGAGCGCGGCCGGCCGGCGGGGCGGGGGCGGATGGGGCGGTGTCAGGGAGCTGGAAAAGTGGCGCAAGTACCGCGACGACGAGGACGAGCGGGGCTACGACGAGAGCTACAAGATGGTGCACGGCGTGGAGGAGCTGCGTCGACACGAGCGGGAGGACGGTGCCAAGGACGACGGCCCGAGGGAGCCCGATGCGGCGCATGGCCGTGACAGATCCCCCCCCCCAGAAGCAGCGCGACCGCAGCCGAAGCCGCAGCCCGAGGAGGGACCGCGGGGGCAGGCCAGACGACAGGGCCCGCGACGACCGCGACCGCGGGTGGGAGCGCAGAGATCGACGACACCGCGAACCCGGTCGCGAGAGAGACGGCGGCAGGGATCGTCGGGGGGATGGCTACGGGCGCAGATGAGGGCGGGGGACGGCTTTCTGCGCACCTCGGGCCCCTGGGCCCCTGCCCATCTATCCGTTTGGAGATTCTGCGCCCGACCCCAACGCCACCCGCAAGTGCGCCGCGTGTCGGCGTCCGCGCGTGTCTTGCCGCCTCGTGTGAGCAGTCCCGACGCCCTGCTCTCCATAGTGATAGCTGACTGGGCTGCCCCGGGTTATGAATGGTATTATTTTCCCATGGCTTGACCGGTGAGAATGCCACGTTGACACGGTCTAGGTCATGACGACAATCATCGCCGCTCGGCCGTTGCCATGTTTTCGATGGTCGCCTGGCTGGGCGAAACATGTCCCAAACCACAAGTCCGCGTCCACAAACCGAGACTGCCTCTGTTGATGCTCGATGCCCGCCGCCAGACAAGGGAATTTGCACAGCCGAAAGGTGCAGCGATTTGCACTGTCTCTCTTGGTTGTCGTTGGCTTGGGCCAGGTCACGTTGGAGGAGCGGCACGCACCCAAGATCATGATTGCTTCTCGGCTTTCCCTCCCCGTATAGTGTCATTTGGGCGGGCACAGGAGGATGGAACGGCCGAACTACCCGACCCCAGACTACCTTTGGTCGGGCCCAGGGTGGCCCCCAACATATGCCCAACGCTTCCATAACGGACGGCCTTGGAGCGAGCCGGACCGCCCAGCATCGTCACGCCCACGATGGGGACGTCGCACGTCGGGCGGCTGCTCTAAGCCTCATGCGAGCCATATCGGCCCCAAGCCCTGTACCCCCATGGACGTTTCGTCTTTTTTGCGCCAGCCCTATGTTTCGTCGGTCCAGCCACAGGGGGGGGGTAGGGGGATTTCGTGCTGCTGTGCCGGCCAACCAAGCCCTCATGATAACGAGGCTGGAGAACGAGTGCTGAAGCCACGGAGTTAATACGATGTTCGCGGGTGACCTCTCATCCTATCATCAGGTACCTCGTCGAGGTACACCTCAAGGGCCACGATTAGTGTTGGTATTCCCGACCCCGTGGACCAATGGCGTGTCCTTGGGTGGTGACACAGGCCCTCCTCCGGCAGCGGCATCCTTCGGACCGAGACGACGACGACCCCGACTGTATCTGGGACTTGTACCTACTGACATGACTAGGGCATCGGACAAAGACGTCACCGTTGTCGGCGCTGTTTCTTCAGGGTCCCGACCGACGTCTGTCTCGCCAATGTCAACCCCGACAGCACAACATGTGATGCGCGTCGATATGTGGATTCCGTGCAGGACTGGCATGCCGCTGCTCGTCGTCGCTGGCATACCGCTGCCAGTCACTGATGTCGCTGCTCCGTCACCTGGCCAATGTCAAGCGAACTCGGACGAATCTTGTGAGCTTCTACATCGAGAGTGATGCTGTGCAACCGGGCGACGACCATTGTCGACCCCCGGAGGCGCCCGCCCCCCTTTTCGAGATGCGTTGTTTGAGGTTGAGGGCCTCGCCTGGATTGCGACATGATGACGCCTGAACCCATCCCCATCAACTACGCCTACGCCAACCTTGCGACGACGGCCAACTCGAAAGCACCTTGCGCCCTGCAATGGCCTCCAGTCTGACCTGACCAAGTTCGACAGCGTTGCACGTCGCTGGTGGTGCTCGCGACGAGGGGCCTGGTCGAGAGCCTCTGGACGGGCGTGGAAAAAGACGGGTGGTTACACATCCGGCCCCCCGCAGGACTCAACAGGGCACAAGGACCACAAGGAATTCTTGACAGCGCGGACATTGTCACCCTCTGTAGGTAGCCAACCGTGCAAGCTGGTACCGAAATTTTCCGCCGCCCCCCTCATCAGGCCTAGACCTGTCCGCCTCCATGTGTCCGCCCCGGTCTTGTCGCCACGAGGAGGCTGACCTGAGGCCTTGCAAAGCGTTATCGAGGACCTCTTGCGTTTGACTTGATCAGGCTTGTCCGATCCACGGAGCAGCGGTCGCCCCTGCGCGCCACTCTGGACTGGTCTCTGGGCGATACGAAGGGCGCTCTCTCAACCCTGGCTCGGGTTGAGTCTGGGCCGAGGGCGTTTGGTACTCGGCCGAGCTTAAGGGCAGAGTGGTCTCAATGCCGAGCCTCGTCGAGCGAGGCCCTATGACGACTCGATCCCCCTCCTCAGACCACGAGTGTCTCACACAGCAATGTCTCGCGCCCGTAGGACGCGCCGCGGTGGAATTGTCTGATGATGTCGCTATTTCAAGAACTAGAGGACCATGGCGCACAGCACGCAGGCTGTGAGGGCGGCCACCACTTTTTGTCCGCCCCCGGTCCACGACGAGGCCGGCACTTCGGCAGTCGCGGTGTCGTCGGCATGCCCAGGCCGGACCGAGCCATGGGCTGGATGCCGGGACCACAGCGTCCCACGGGGGAGCCGTCCCGCTTCCCCTCTGCGAGTAACATTGCAGGTAGGTATTATTTGCGCCGGAGTCTCGACGGCAGGTTATCTGCAGCTGGTCCGGGAGATTGATCGATCGATCGCCAGCTGAAAACAGCACAGTCTGGTATCCTGCAAGAACTCCCCAGGCGAGAGCATGCTCCCCTGGGCCCCCTAGCCCAACAACCCTGGCCCCTGGACCATGAGGGCACCCAACACCCCGGGTTGGCAAATCGGAGGGGGTACCCAGGCGTGTCGACAGGTCAAGATCGCTCACATTTGAAAGTGACGAGATTTCTCGCTAGAAATGTGATCGATTCAGGGAGGGCGCCCTGTCAGGCGGGTTCTGGCTTCAACGGGCAGCAGATCTGAATGGCTGGCTGGGACAGTGCAAACTTGAACCCGGCCACTTCCCCTGGGCCCCATGGGTTGTCAGAATTGCAATCATCACTCAGCGGCCGACCTTGTTGCCTGCCGTGGCAACCCGCGAGAGCACGACGCAACTAGTACTGCGGGGGAATGGGTTCCGAGATACCGCCTCCATTTGGTGCTTTATCAAATTGCAAGCACCAATCGCCGCTGTGCAATGGGTGGGGACGCAAGTCAAAGACAGCAGTGGGCGCAGATGATGTACAGCAGAGTTCAGGCCGTGGAGCGGGCTCTCGTCTGGTGAGGTGACACCAATATCTCACTCAGGACTTCCGTTTTTTTGGGGTTCTGACTTGGGGCAGCTTCATGTCCACTCTCGAAAATTTGACTGGCGGTCAAGAAGGCCCCGTTGATGAGGTGCTGCGATGCGGGTGAGCCGCAGCAGACAAACATGATGGGGAAAGGCCACTCGCGTTCCGTCTGGAACTCTGCAGCAGAGCTTAACTCTATTAGTCCCTCGTAGGTACCCACGCATTCATATATTCCCTCGCCGGCAACCGCCGTAGCAAACGGGCTGCCCGGCCTTGGAAAGACGGTTGTTCGGCGTTCTGTCAGTTGTCGGCCGCCTTTTTGGGACCCATCATTTTTCCTGTTTGATTCAAGTTTGGCAGAAGAGCGGGCAGCTTAGTCTCTCGCGGAAAGAGGGACACATAGCCGGCGAAAATCACCACACAATATTGCACCCTCTCTTGCATCGCAGCGTTGGTATCGTCGCGCCTGAGGGTCTGTGCCACCTCGCCGACATATGGGGGGATGCACTGGGCTTGCTGACGAAGAGGAGCCATGTGTAACCGCTCCCCGGAGCATCCAGTCTGCCTGCCCGAGCATCCACCAGTCACGCTGTCCTTTTCAGACCTCGCCTTGTCGATCCCAGTCTGGAGCTGTGTCGAGACCAGACACGCAGGGACAGCTGGACACTTGTCGCCCTGTCTCGTCGCTTCGTCGCCGTTTGTCCTGGACTCAGACAGAACTGAACATGAGAGCTGTGGGCCTCGTGATTTGTTTGCTGGGGCCTGACAGCGTCCTGCTTGCCGTGGCCCCATCTCGCCGCTCGATTTGTGACTTGTCGTCGCCCAGTGGAAAGCGGACAGGTTACCCACGTTCAACCTCAAGACTCTCTTGGTCGTTGATTTGCCCCCGTCTCGCCAGACCTCGTACGCCCCAGCAGCAGCAGAATCGAACGCAGCGTCGCCGCGGAACTCCCAGGGCGGCCAGCTCAGGCTTCTGTACCCTCTCGAGACAACGGGGGGAGTGGGGGTAGTGCCACAAGAGGCACGGGGTGCACCGAAGAAGACCCCCGTACGATGGACGGCAGATGACATGTCCCCCCCTCCCTCTCCCCCAGGTATAGCTGCCAGATGGCGCCCTCGAGCGGGCGATGGGGCGGCGGCGGCTCCAGGCTGGATCCCCGGTGGTCTGGTGGAGTTGAGGGATCTGCTTGTCCGCTCCCAGTTGTTTGAACGTCGCTCGTTGATGGTGGAAGATGCCAGCATCCCGGTCAGGGGGGGCCACGATAACGTCAGTGGACTCACGCGGTCAGTTGTTGCTCTCTCTCTCGTCATCTGAGACCAGCGTGCACGCAGCAAGCCCTCCTTTTCCTCACCTCTCCCCTGCATGGGCCGGCGATGAATCTGCCTGCCCGCCCGGCCAGCATGCTCCGACTCCCATCATCCATGAAAGCGCAGATCGACACCTGCATCTTGAGGTCCCGACCCGCCCTTGGGAACACGGCAAGGGTGGGCGTTGAGGGGAGGAGCTTATTCCCAGTGACGAAATGGTGCCGTCCGCTGTCATGATACGGATGTCTCCTGTCGTGACAACAAGGCACGCCTGGTTGTAGCATTGCTGGCGGGATCCCTTGAGATAGTATGCCTGGGGGAGAGATGATAGCGAGAGTTGCGTCGTCGCAGGGGGGTGTGGTGTCCGAGAAAGAGCCTGGCCTTTGCAAACAGACGGTGCCGGGGTGGCTCTGGTCAATGCTGGAGACACCCCGCCTCCGTGGTGTGCCAGGGCCGGGCAAGGATGCCGGATCCATCCGTGCATGGGGGTGACATTCGCTTTACACCTTGATGAGAGCAAATATGCCCCCATGATATTCTCTCTGGACTGGCCAGGCTGTTGCATGCCTGTGGGGCGTGTGGGTCACGAAGCTGTCCTTTTACTCTCTGTCTCTTCTGACACCTCTTCAACCTGACACTCCTCTCCGGAACACTCTCGACAACTCGGACCTGGCTCGCTCTCTCCTCTCCTTACCACTCTTTGTTCATCCGGAACACACCACCCTCGTTCAACGGCGCCCCGGACCCAGACCGGCCAACACGGACAGCCCGTCATCATCTACTGGTTTCTTGGACTCGGTTCTACCGCCGCCACACCGGGCGCCCACACCCTCGACAGAGACACGGCGCCGGACAGGTCGTCGCCGCTCCCACGAGCTCGACCGTTATCAGACGCAGCAGCAGGAAGAGAGGGCCAGCTGGAACCATCTCTGGTACGTATGCGCGTTTTTTCTGTATCATTTTCTGGGTCAGGACAGACCCGAAAGGCTGTCTGGCAGGTGTCTTACTCCCCATGTCCTCTCTCCGGTACCAAGGGACGGAACCGGTGGAGACTCTGCCCCCGTCCCTCACCCGCTCCCCGACAACACGACACCCCGTGGGCGGTGTCTTGGTGTCTGAGCTTGGCAGCGACCGGTCAACGAGGCAGAGGGGGGCTGGAGAGACAGACACCACGCCGCTCAGAACCCTTTGCTGCCAGCTGCTGTCTGTGGTGTATGTGTATGTGTTCAGGCTCACGTTGCTCACGTATGTCAGGACAGACGACCAGACCCCCGCCCGCGTGTGTCTCTGGCCACAGAGACAGGCATTGCAGCAGCAGCAGCAGCACCTCGCTCTCCCTCGTCAGGACAGAGCAGGCTTAACCCCCCGCTCACACCGGACCAATCCGCGCGCGCAGTTAGAGTTGCGTCTTGTCAAACTCGGCGGGCCCTGGCCTGATCTCGGTTTTTTTTCTGGGTTTAGGTTCGAGTTGTCTCAACCGGTGGCCAGCCAGTCAAGGCTCGACCAGGTTGGTTCGCCAGCACTATTGTCTGATTGCTCCGAGTCTCTCCCCCGGGGACACGTTCGTCAAGTCTCGTGGCAAAGAGACCGAACTCTTGTTGCTGCCGATTTGGACGCATGACAAGGATTGGTCTGTGATCGGGACAGTGGGCACCAGCGTCGGACAATTCTCGTCGTCTCGTCGTCGTCGTCTCGCTCGACTTTGTTCTTGGCCGATCCAGCACGCTCCCTGATCCTTTTTCCCTCTTGATGCAGCACGCAGGTACGCAGCACAAGTTCGACCACCCTCGTCCTCGTCCTCGTCCCCGTCCCCGTCCTTTCTCGACGCTTGTGCCAAGCAGCCAGGATATTCCAGAGCAAAGGGTTCATTAGACGAGACACACATACACCACCGCCAGACAGAAGAGAAGCCATGGTATCCCAGGCCACGTACTACAGCACCAGTGCCAGTGACGGCGGGAGACGTTATAACACCCACCGTCCCTCCTACCCGCCGTATCTCGAATTCCCGGGCCACGAGCGGCGCTTCCACCCGTCGCCCTCTCACGACGCTCACGCCAGACCCGCCACCATGACGGACCAGCAGATGGACATTGACTCGGCCCCGCAGCGGAAGCGGATTGCCGTTGCCGTAAGTTTCTTTTTTTCTGTGGTGGAGTGGGGCGGGTGGCCCCTTTTTCTTTGTTTACCTTGCGCTAGTCTCCCGTCAATCCCCACCACAAAAAGCTGACAGCAACAGTGCGGACGCTGCCGCAAGCGCAAGATTCGCTGCAGTGGAGACGTTGGCACGGGCGAAGCGTGCCTGAACTGCAAGAATGCTGGGACGGACCAGTGTCTCTTTCTCCGGGTATGTGCCCCTCCGTCTCGGGTGTCTGCTGTCTTCAACTGACCTTTGGGCGCTTGTGCAGGTGCAATCGCGCGAAGCCCCCCTCCTCGGCGAGCCCAGCGACTTCCACGTCGGATACACCCGCGGAACGGCCTCTCCAGGCCCTCCCACCCACGGAATGGGCTCGTACGCGCCCTCCGACGGCTCCATGACGGTGACGTCCATCTCCTACCCGGACTCGCCCGCGCCGACAAAGTCGTACTACCCAGGAGCCAGCTACAGCCCGCACTACCCCGACGAGTTCGACCACTACAGCGCCGGCCATCCCATGCTCCACGACTCCGTCACCGGCATGATGCCCAACCAGTGGGCCCGCAAGCCCTACACCAGCACCATGTATATGGAGCCCGCGTCGTACGCGGCAACCGGCTACGGCAGCGGCGCACCCCTCGTCCACCGCCCAGCCCCCTCCGCCGAGCCCCCCAGCAGCCTCTCCCTCTCAGGCTTCGGCGCCGACCTGCCCTCCACCACCACTCCCCAACCGGGTGACCGCCTCCTCCCCAACCCCGCCATCCGCACCCCCTACCCGTCCATCAAGTCCCCCGCGCCGCACCACACGCCCACAGGCGCCACCCTCGCCGACATCGCCAGCGCCGCCAGCTACGTCAGCAGCTTCGAGACCAGCAGCGGCGGCGGCATGTCCTACGGCACCAGCAGCAGCAGTCACCGCAGCAGCAGCAGCTCTGGCGCGCACGAGCCCGACGGCCTGTTCAGCGAGCACGAGCGCAGCAGCATCCAGTCGCAGGGGCCCGGGCTCGACTTTGGCGGGTACACCACGGCGGACCCGCTGTCGAGCTCCGGTTCGCGGCGGAACTCGAGCGGCGGTGGCGGCGGAGGCGGTACGCTGGCCAACGGGCACACGTATGTGCCGAGCGAGTCGATGTATGCGCCGTCGCCGCATCCGCAGTACGGGTATGGGGCGCACCATCATCATCGTGCTGGGGCTGTGGGCAGCAGCAGGGGGGCGGATGGCCACAGGATGGCGTCTGTGGCTAGCCGGCGCTAGGGAGGGGGAGGGGTGGGCAGGGTGGGCATGCCTTGTCAGTGGGTGTCTGTCGCGGGTGTTGGCAGACAACTTGGAATCGCAGACAGGGAGTGGCTGGCATGCAAGTTGGTGGTATTTGCTTTTGCACTATTTCTTTTCTGTTTGTACGCGGAAGAGGGACGGACGGCTGGAGTCTCGGTTCATTCTTTTCTTCGGGCTTGTGTGCTGTTGGTTTCTTCTCTTGGTTCTCTCTGTACGACACGGCCGACAACGCAGCAACTCAAGAACTGGACGCCACACGCTCGTCCTGCATGTCATTCTGCATCTTGGTTCCACCCATCTCGTCTTCCATCCCGCCCTCGTTCGATGCCAGGGGCCGGCGACGCCGCCACGACACGACATGGGGAGGAGGGCTCACCCGGCCAGCCCCAGATCTCAGCTCGTCGAATGAACTGATCCAAAGAATGACGCCACCACGATGTACCTACCGCCTTGGAGCAAGTACTATGGCTGAAACGGCAGCACGACATGTCTACACGATATCGCCCTGCAGCCGACTAGGTTGAAGGATGGAATCAGCGACTCTAGCAGGTTATCCGATTGCATTACTGGCCCAACTTTCCTCACCACCACCGGGAACCGTACACGTCAGTGGCTGACCGGTCGGAACTCGTGTGAAAGTGCAAATCGCCTCGACACCAACCTTCGGCTTCTCTCATCGGGCCAGATCTGCAACCGGGCCGCCCCCTCCCATCCGAGAGAGTGGTTCCCGGACTCTTCGCCCCGTCTCCTTACCGCACCCACGAGCACGAAAAGGACGGGGGATCGCCGCGCCCGTCACACAAAAGTCGGAACCGGGGGTGCTGCTGCGCCCTGAGGGGAAAAAGGTGCCTTGCCTACCCGATGCCAGACGCCGGATATCTGCACGAGAGATGGGTCATCCCTGGTCTGGTCTGCCTGCCTGACGGTTGCGTCCTTCTCTGTACACACACATCTTTTTTTGTTTCTTGGCTTGTTTCCTTGCTGTCGGTGTCGAATCTTATCCTCTTGCTGTTTAATGTCTGTTGTATTATTTGCTAATTCTCCCTCTCCCTTGGTTGGGCGCGCGCCACGTCGTTCTGTTGTCTCTTTGACGCATCCATATCGGGGTCATCACATGGCGGCAAGCCGGACAGCGTATTCATTCCTCGGTTCTAGCCGGGTGGTTTGCATTCTCGGTTTGGCTTTCGGGTTGGGTTGGGGTCCATGGCTGGGGAGAGGAAAAGGAAGGGAAAAGGAAAAGCTTGGTTTTTGGCGGGTTTCGTCTTGGGTCAACGGACTGGACTGCATGTGAAGGCCGGAGCAACAAGGCCGTGCATGGCGGTGGTGGAGGGGGAGGACGTCTCGGTCTATTATTGATACCCCCCTTTTGTCTCTCTGGGAGCTATGTGGTGGGGAATGGGCGGGGGGGATGGCGCGATAGATGACGGGATGAGGATAGAATTGTCGTGTATTTAGATTACCAGTACGTTATGCAAGTAGAATCAACTGATTATCATGTTCTTTGAATCCGGGTTCTGAGATGAAGAAAGAGACTATTGAGCATTGAAACATTCTCCAAATCTAATGCTTGTTCCGAGGATTGATCAGGTGAACTCCAAGCCCAACATTTTCAACATCCATTCCCCATTCCATGGTATTCCAAACTCAGCAACAGCGAGATGACCAAAAACCCGTGTAACAAACCATTCCCTCGATGATGACCAACATACAACGAGTACCACGACATACCATCACGATAAGATCCCACTCCTACTCCATCCCCTGCCACGTTCCCCTCCACAGATGTACAGCCTCATGCCGTACCCTCCCTCCCCCGCTGCACCTGCACCTGCCCGACTTCCTCCCATTGACGCCCCAGACGTCTCCCCGAGCCGTCGTGCCCTCGGCAGTCTCGCCCCGAGCCTGTCAGAGGCGACGGCTGGGCGGCGCCGTCCCACGTCCGCGACTCCGTATCGGCAGGGTCTGGTCGGCCGGTCGGGCGGCGGTGTGGTTGGTGGGCGGGCAGGGTGCTCGGTTTCAAAACTTGCTGTCAGCTGCAGGCTGGATGCGATGTTGGCTTGTAGGAGGCCTCGTTTCTCGAGGGTGGGACGGGGAAGGCTGTGTGGGAGGGGGGGAAGTGGGCTGATTCTGTTGGGTTGGACTCGGGGTTCTAGAAGCCGATGACTGCGGTTGGTGCGTGTCAACATGAAGTTTGGTGGATGGAATCTGCAAATTTGAGATGTGTCTGTCGAGATGGAGGGTCCTCGGCCTTGAGATTTGGCCTCTCTCGAAACCCCGGCAAAGACTCGACTTCCCTGAGGATCAGATCTGCTTCAGGGACCCGCGTAAACCTGCCGTCGGTGTCGAAAAGGGTGTCGATATCTTCACCAGTCCAACAGTCAAAGAGTGACAGACATGATGCGTCTAACTTATGCATGGAAGAAGAAAGAAAGTTCTTGGTCTGATCGAGGGCTTCCACTGACAGCACCTTCAACTCGGCGTCTCCGAACTTGGCAAAGGGGTAGATTTGGAGTGGTGACGATGAGGGTGACAATGAGGGTGACACGTGACCCTGTCGCGCCCCTGGACAAAGAGCTCGGCCAGGAGCTCTGGATCGTCCCAGATGATCTTGCCATGAGCGTTGAAGACGGTTGAGAGAAGAAGGAATTGTCGGAGAGGAAGCTGGTACTTGTCAGTTGCACGTGACTTTCCCCGTCATCCAACATATGTTCTTGGCGGAAGGATGGCGGGACACGGAACCCACCGTGTATATCCGCCTTGGGCCGGAAGAGCCGCAAGAGCCGCAAGTCGACGACGACGACGTCGACAGCACCGTACAAGTCAAGAGTCTCCATCACCAGCTCGCCATGGGCTCCTCTGCCACCCCCACGCAGCTCGACGACCAGGTCACTCGCTTCTGCCGACAGTTTTTGCAGTACGACTATGACGTAGAGCTCCCTTCCGGCGAGGTTCTTCGGGAGGCAGACGTCCAAGACCACTTGTTCAAGAAGCTCTTTGCGGAAGACACCATCATCCCACTTCCCCCAAGACGGTACCGGTTGAGGATCCTCAAGCAACTGGTTGCCGTGATTGAAGGGGCCATTGTTGACTGGGATGAACATGTGAGTTGAGTTCAACATCCGCCATCCACCCCTTCTCACCAGGGCAGGGCATCTCGGACGACCTCACGTCAAGCCTGGCCGAGCTCATCTCGACACCGCCTCTACCAGAAGTCATGGCGCTGCAGCAGAAGTGCTGCGTGACCTACCACCTCTCCCTGCTCCCCCCTTCAGTGAGACACGCCGACCCTCATATCACGCTGCTCGAGTCGCGCGCCCTCATCGCGGCGGCGGGAACCACGGGCTTGCGGACGTGGGAGGCCGGCTTGCACCTGGGCCAGTATCTCTGCACCCACCCCGAGCTGGTGCGCAACAAGCGCGTGCTCGAGCTGGGGACCGGGACCGGCTACCTCGCCATCCTGTGTGCCAAGCATCTCGACGCGCAGCACGTCATCGCGTCGGATGGCTCTGACGATGTCATCAACCACCTGCCCGACAACCTCTTCCTCAACGGCCTCGAGAACTCCGAAAAGATCGCGCCCATGGACTTGAAATGGGGCCACGCGTTGGTGGGCACCGAGGAGGCGAGCTGGAATGGCGGACGGGGGGTCGACGTCGTCATCGGGGCCGACATCACCTACGACTCCCGCGTGGTGCCGGCGCTGGTGGCGACGCTGGTGGACGTTGTCAGTGTCTCCAAGCAAGTGTCCATTATCATCAGCGTGGCCGAGCGCAACAAGGCGTCGTATGACGTGTTTCTCAAGGCCTGCGAGAGACGCGGCTTCAAAGTGCGAGACGAGCCCTTTTCGTTGTCGAGCAGGAGGGAGCAAAAGGGGCCGTTCTACAGCGATGCAACGCCATTTCACATATGTCAGTTGCAATTCGGGGATTGATGGCGTTTGCATGTAGTTTTGGAGGAAATGTGAAATGATATTGCGCGTGTCTGCTTGTCGCGCGCTCTCGACCTCGAAGGTGTTGCTCTCAGAGTCATGGCGGTCTCGAACCTCGAAAAAGTCGGCGTGCACAGACCATGGGCAGAGAAAAAAAAGGCGGGACTGGGCGGTGTGCCTCGCATCCCAGGCAGAAAAGATTAGGGCTCGCGCACACGGGGCGGATTTTCAAAGGTCCACCCAATCCGAGCAGCCGGCCAAAATACACCACCACACTGCGCAGAAACTCCCACCAAAAACACACCCTCCGGCCTGATCGTCAATCTTGCACGACAGCAACAACATCGCGAAGATGGCCGACTCCGACTCCCCCGTGACTCTGCGCACGCGCAAGTTCATCCGCAACCCTCTGCTGGGCCGCAAGCAGATGGTCGTGTGAGTTTTCCCCGCCACCTCCGCTGTTCGACCACCGATCCCGACCCCGACCGCCGACGAGTTCCCCGCGACGACGAGGCCGACGTGAGGCCCGAGACTGTTTCGCCGTCTCCCTTGCTGCTGGCCAATTCGTCGCGGGGCGTTGAGATGGACGGGTCGGGACGGATCGAGACGAGCCATCAATCGATGACGGGACTTTGCTGACTTGGCATCGACAGGGACATCCTCCACCCCAGCCGCGCCAACATCTCCAAGGAGGAGCTCCGCGACAAGCTCGCCGGTCTCTACAAGGCCCAGAAGGAGCAGGTCAGCGTCTTTGGCCTCCGCACACAGTTCGGTGGTGGCAAGACCACTGGCTTCGCCCTCGTCTACGACTCGCCCGAGGCGATGAAGAAGTTTGAGCCCAACTACAGACTCGTCCGTGTTGGCCTCGCCACCAAGGCCGAGCGTGCCAGCAGACAGCAGCGTTGGTCTCTCTCTTCTCCGTTCGGTGACGTCGCTGACACGTTGGACCACAGGCAAGCAGCGCAAGAACAGGCAGAAGACCCTCCGGGGCACGGCAAAGGTCAAGGGACCCAAGCCCAAGAAGGAGAAATAGACGATTCGCTTTTCTTTTGGCGTCATCTTTTCCACCGGGTTTCTGCGGGGGACGGGACAGGGAAAGGGTCGTGCTGTTGTGCATTACACTGGACGAATGCGGCTGCATCCGGCGGGAACAATCGAGATGACTGGACTCTACACTGGGACACCCATGAGGGCGGCGTGACGGTCGGGCGTCGAGATTTTCTGCAGCACATAGCATTCAATACAGGGGTGTTTGGGTGGCCAACATGCGTTTTTGATGCATGTGGTACAGTATGTCTGTGAAATGCATCGAGCATTGGGTATCTCTGGCACGCCGGCCATCTAACGACAGGAACAAACCCCGAAGCCATCTAACAAAAGAAACCAACCGCCGAATCAACCCCCTCCGAAAAGAACGAGAACATCACCACCCCACGGCTACCACCCCCGCCGCCGCCACGACCGCCATGGCCGCCTTGGCCCCGAACCCCCAGAACCGCCCTCCCTCATCCCCCGCCGCCCCGCTGATCTCGACGATCGGCCGGTGCCACCCGCAGTGCGAGGCCGTCTTTTGCGTCACGCACGAGTAATACGTCGTCTGCCGGAACCGAAACAACTTGCCGTTGGCGTCGATGCCCGTCTGCCAGCCGTCGTCGCCGTCACCCGAGTCGTCGGTGATTGCCGCCGCCGCGTCGGGGGCCGGGGTGATGGCTGGTGGTGCTGGGGGGGCTGCCAGTGCTGGGGGGACGTCGGAGTCGGCGAGGATGTCGAGGTGGTGGGTGGAGTCTGCGAGGGGGGGGCGTGGTGCTGAGGGCGGTAGGAGGGTCTCAAGTGTTGCTGTTGGGATGGTGATGGTGCGGAAGGTGGTGTCTAGGAATGGGGGGCGATCGCTGTCGAGTGATGGAGGGAGGTGTGGTGATGGGGGCGTGAGGCTGTTGGCGGAGATGCCGAGGGCGGTTGAGAGGATGGATATCCGGAGGAGGGAGGATGGTTTCATCTTGGGCGGTGCTGGCTTGGTGTTTTGCTCCGGCTGGGATGGTTCTTGGTGTTGTGCTCCGCGGGGACGGTGGTGTGTGTAAACAGTCGAGGATGATATCGCGAGTTCTTGAACACCGCTTTAAATCCAGATTGATCTCCTAGGAAATAGCGAACCAGGCAAGAGCAAAAGATCAATCTCTCTCAGGAATGAGGGCGATATTCCAAGCTGCAGCGCCTTTATATCACCACATGCTCAAGTTGGTGTTCACCATTCCATCCCCCCTGGTCCATCCCCATCCACCCCCGGTAGCTGAGCTGTCATCCACCCATCTCGATGCCGGTCGCCTCACATGTCACGTCCATTGGAGAAAGGATGGGGATGCACCGCCCACACACGCAGGTTGTCAGAATGTCGCAGATGGACCTGTAACCCGACTCTTTGAGCGCTGCAGAGCCGGATCCATCGAGGTGACTGGTCGACAGCGCATCGTCCTCTGGCAATGTTGAAGAATGACGACGGATGGTACCCTGCCCTCGACACCCAAAGGGCTTCCAAGAGATGCTCCAGGGCAAGTCAGTTGACTCTTCCCAACGACTGGCCCGCGGCGCTTCAACATCTGACCTTTTTGCCGTCTTGAGCCGGCAGGGCATGTGCGTTTCGTCCCCCTCCCAAACGCCTTTCCTCCTCCGCCGTCATTGGCTCGCACCCCACCACAACTTGCATCACCACCGACTCGCGAGCGACGACAACGACGAACCACTGCATCATGGGACTCAAGATGGAAGTGGGTGCACGTTTCTGATGCTCGATTGCAGAGCCTACCATTAGCAGCTATCGTCGATTGCGCTGCGAAGTATCTGGCACCTAGAGTGCATGACAAAGAAAAAGAGGTGATGCATCACCCATCGCCGCCGAAAAATCCTACAAATCCATCCCATACTGTACAAATGCCAGGCGTGTAATTGCAGGCTGCCTGCCCAACGTTCCCTCCTCTACCCCTTGACCCAACCAAACTCCGTGAGGATTCCCCTGTTGCAAAGTCCAGAACAAAGAAAAAAAGTCCTATCGGGTGGCCCGCTTCTAGGGGTACCGATAATGGCTCCCCTTCTTGCTGTTCCTCAACGCCTCTCCCAGCGTCGACCTGGCATTATGCCTGTTGTGCGCGTCCGAGAGCGGCGCCATGCTTCGCGATCCCGTGAGCAACGGCCGGCTCTTGTGCTTCGTATTCGCCGTCGGCACGCTCGGGTCAAACGTCTCGTCGACGCTGTCATCGGCGTAGTCCTCCACCGGCTCCGGCTCCGGCTCCGAACTGTCAATAACAATGCAGTCGACCTGGGAGCCGCCCTGGGGGACCGACGTGCCGTTGGACACCCGCGCCTTGGGAAGTCTAGGCCGAGGGGGCGGGGGGCCGCTCTTCACACCCTTCTCTGACTTGATCGGGGCCGACTTCTGCTGCATGGCTGGCCTGTTGAGCATGGCATGGGCCGACAGGGATGCAGCCTTTTGCGGCGAAGTTCGGTGATCCAGCCTCGGCGTCGGCTTGCGCTGAGTGACATTGTCGGACAGTCCGGCCTGTCTCGGGGCGGGTTGGAGCAGCGATGACACGGGCTTCATCATATGTTGCTTGAAAGGGGGAGACCCCTTGTTCAGTGTCGAGGACAGCGTTGTGACTGGCTTCGCTGCCATCTTTTGCGGAGACAGCTTCTTTGGGGACAGCTTTTTGGGTGACAGACTCTGGGGCCGCGGCTTCTCAATCGGCTTGGCTACCAGCTCCCGGGCCAGGCCAGAGGGGCCCCTCTTGAGACCTTGACCGTATGCCTCCTTTTTAATGCGAAGCTCCTCTTGGTGGTACGAGTCGTCGAGGTCAGATGCGGCCCCGCTGTGGACGGGATCCTCGTCATCCAGCTCATCACCAACAAGACGGCTTTCCTCTCCCTCTGACTCGGAGTCGTCCTCCTCGCTATCCAGCTCGCTCATGTCGTGCTCGCTTGGCCCGAGGTCATCATCCTCATCAAACTCGTCCGAGCCATCCTCCCCATCATCATCCAGCTGCTGCATCGCCTCCTCGTACTCGAGGTCGGCGGCGATTTCTGACTGAGGGGCTTGGCTGGACGATTCCCGTCTGGCTTTGGCTTGCTGGCTCAGCGTCCGCAGCGACGGAAAAGAGCCCATCGAAGACCCCGAAGACGAAGCAGGGCTGATGGCGTCATGGGAAGCCGTGAGCCTCACAGGCGTCGTCTCCCTCTCCATGTGACTCAAAGCAGGACTCGGGCTCTCGGGCACAGGCTCATCCGCCTCGTAGTCCATGGGATCATCGTTGCCCTCCATTTGGTAGCCGGGATCGGGCTGTCTTCCGCTCGGCACGCTGCCCGTGTCGGACGGAGGGAGCGTCAGCTTGGGGTATGCGACTCGGGGGGTATCGGGATCCTCCTCGTCGTCCGAGAAGCCGTTGAAGGGCTCGAGCATGATCTGAGACTGCGAGGCAAAGATGTCCGAGGTGGACGCCTGCGAGTCTTGTTTCGGGAGTTCCTGCGAGGCGGCTACTTGGGGGGCATCGTTCTTAGAGGGCCCTTGGGACGAAGCAGCCGGTTCAGGCTCGGCTTGCGAGACTTCATCTTCCCAGTCATCCGACTGATCAGCATCCGCTTCGGAAACAAGCGGCGGAGAGGAAGCCGGTGACATAGCCTGTTGGGACGCGGCCTCTTCACGGGCGGCCTCCCGAGAGACATCTTTCTTGGGGGCCTCTTGGGGAGCGGGCTCCTGCACGTCTTCTTTCGAGACGGCCGGTGAGGGGGCCAGTTCCAAGGCCAAATTTTGGGGATTCGAGTCCAGATTCGATGGGTCCCGAGTGATGGGTGGCTCGCTCTCTCCAGAGTTGAGAAGATCCCCAACCGAGATGGGCTTCGACAGAAGGCTGCCAGTATTGGCAGACACCTGGACCTCCGGCAAACTGTTATGGATGTCCGTGCCGATGGACAGATCAATGTCCCTGCGGAAGCCAGCGTCGTTGATCAACTGGCTAATCTCGAGCCGGCGGTCTTCGCTGATCGACATGCCCATGTCCGACAGGACCTGCGCGGCCTGGGGTTCCGTCGTGCTGGCCTGGCTCGTCTCGAGGATCAAGCTGTCCTGGGCCATGTCCATGTCGTTGGGGATGGTGCGGAGGGTCTCGGGGATCATGCTCTCGCTCGAGTCATCGATCTCGGCAAGGCCATTTGGTGTAGGATCCGAGGCAGGAATGGTGGTTTCTTGGGGAATATGCGTCTCGGCAACGACGTCTGTCTCTTTGGTGATTGAGGTCTCTTGAGCCAACGCGGACTCTGCATCAATGGTTGCTCCGGTGGGGGGCTGTTCAGTAGTCTCGGCCATGAAAATGTCCTCAGCAGGTGGCTCGACGGCAAGGGAGGTTGTCTCAACAAATGCGCCCTGGGTCAGCGTCGCCTCGTCTACGGTCTCGTCAACCCGGGCTTCACTTGTCTCGGGAATGACCGTCTCCTCGGAAATTGGCCCGACGACCTGTTCCTGGACAATCATCTGGTTGATGTCGGGCTGGCTCGTCTCGGGGATCGCGGACTTTTCGAGGTCCTGTTGATCGGCGATTTGCTCTTCAACGAGCTGCTCCTCAACAACTGGCTCCTTGGACGGCTGTTCCACAACCTGCTCCTGGACGGCCTGCTCGACAGGTTGCGGCTCGACGACTTGCTCCTCCATGACCAGGTCAGCAGGCTCCTCGACGGTAGGCTCCGCGACGACAGGCTCCTCGACGACAGGCTGCTCCTCGACGACCGGCTCCACAACAACCTGCTCCACGGCGAGCTGTTCCTGCGCAGGCTTCTCGCCGGCCTCGCCAGCCTCGTCAAGCTCCATCTCCTCCGCCTTGTCCTGCGAAGGCTCATCCTGCGACGGCGCCTCATGATCAAGCGTGGCCGTTTGGTCGGTATCCTCCCGCTCCAGCGGCTTCGGGGCGGGCGGCTGCGACTCGTCGTCCTCCTGCTCGGGCTCGGGCTCTTTGGCAGTCTCAACGTCGTCGTCAACACCGCGCAGGACCCGAGGCTCAAGCAAATCGTCAAACTCCAGAGTCCGGTAGCCCTCCTCAGCGCCATCCTCCAGATCTTCGTCCATGTCGGGGACCTCAAACTTGTCGTAAACGCGGTTGCCCTCCTCGTCGTACGTCTTTTCGCCCCTGTCGAGGTTGCGGTCTCGCTTGGCGAGCTGCACCCGAAAGCTGTCGCTGTCAAAGACCTCGTCCACCAGGCCCACGAGGCTCAGCATCTGCGGCTGCCAGTTGGTCGCCTTGGACATGAGCAGCTGCTTCCATGTGATGACCATGCCCGGTTTCGCGTCACCGGCGTGTAGAACGGGCAGGACGGACACATCGTCGGGGATGCAGGGCAGATCCTCGTCCAGATAGACGTGGCTCGGGTCATGGATTCGCTCGTCCGGGAGCACCTCATCGTCGTAGTTAAGGGTCACGTCGTCGTCGTAGTTGAGGGTGACGTCATTGTCTGTCTGGTTACCCGTGGTGTAATAGGAATCATCGTAGTACGAGTTGTCGTAGTCGTGCTGCTCGTGGCGCCTCGTCTTTTTGGTGCTCATCGTGCTGTCTTCCTCCTCATAGTCCTGATTCTGCAGCTTGCGCTTGTTGCCACCCTTCTTCTTCCAGCCCTTGCGTTGCTGAGGATCCCAGCGCTGGACAAAAGGGAATGGAGGCTCGCTGAGTTCGACGTCCTCCTCGCAGCATTCGACGGCGCGGTAGCTGATCTTTTGACGCCAGTCGTCCGAGTCATCGGCCTCGGGCTGATGCGCTGGGGCATCGGCGGACTCGAGACGGGCATTCGGCACGACGCGGACGTCCTTCATCAGGTTGGAGCGGATCTGGTCCTCATCGGCCTTGGATTTCGGGTTCTTAAGTCCGAGGGAGCCAAAGACCATGCGACGGCTGGCTCCCACGTCCAGCTTGGACTTGCGTTGTGAAGAGGCTGGTGTGGTGTCTTGCTGGTCACCAGCGGAGGGGCCAGAGACCTCCATGGGCGACTCATCCATGAGTGCGAGGCTCTGCAGCAGCGCGGCTCTCTTGGCCTCAAATTCGGCAGTGCCCGCAGCTCCCAGCGCAGCATCACGAGCAGCAGCCTTCTTGGCCTTGGCAGCTTCTCGTCGCCGGGCATTGCGGCGCTGAGTGGCCGTCGTGCCCTCTCCGGGCTTCGACTTGTCGATCTCTGCCGATGGCGCAGGGCCTGGTGCTTTGACAGCCAGAGAGGTCGATGAAGGAGCGGAAGACGTGGTTTTTGACGCGCTGGAAGCGTGCGTCTTTGCCTTCTTTCTCACCGGCTCCTGCTCAGACTCGGACGAGCTGTCGACAGAGGAGCTGTCACTGCCGCTGCCCGCCGAGCTATATGGCTTTTCGTAAATATTGCCGCCAAATGCGTGGAAGTCGTCCTCGCTGGAGTCGCTGGAGTCCTCGTCACTGTCGCCCGAGCTATCATCGTCATCACTGTCGGATTCGCTGCTGCTGTCGCTCGAGCTGTCGCTATCGCTGCTCGAGCTCGAGTCCTCCTCCTGCTCATTGACTTTCTTGGCACGGACATGACGCCCAGACGTTTTCTTGGATGGTGCAACTTCTGGGCCACTGTCGCTGTCGCTGCTGCGGTCGCTATCGATGTCGCTGTCGCTGCTGCTGTCGCCATCGATGTCGCTGCTCGAGCCCTCATCGACCTTGGCGCCATCGCGAGGACCGGGCTTTTTCTTGGACGAGGCCACTTCCGGACCGCTGTCACTGTCGCTGCTATCTTCGTCGCTACTGGATGAGGAGTGACCCGACATGGCCTGAAAGTCCTCGTCGGGGGTAGAATCGTCCATTTGGTCTTCCAGCAGAGACAGCATAGACTTGGTCGATTGCGATTGCTCGGGGGCTGATTGACCAGTTGTAACCTCGCTCGCCTTGGGCTGGCCAGAACCTGCAACAGTTCGTGAGCTTGGCGAGGTGTCGATGTCGTCCTCAAAGCGAAGATGTACGGGCTGCTTGACGTCTTGTCCAGACATGCGGAGGGCCGCCACCATGTGCGTCGAGGCGGTGCCGTCCATGATGGAGCCCGCGGGAAACCCATACTGGTCGTAGTGCTTGACCAGAGAGTCGACCGATTCGGCATCGCTATCTTGGGAGTCCTCGGCATCGTCGACATTGTCGGCACCCTCGGCGTCATCGTGGCCAGGAGCGGGATTGTCTGCCTGGAGACGGTGGTAGTGTGCCCGCATTTCCTTCAGAGTCAGGTTCGCGTTGTGCGGTCCGGTCATCTTCTTGTATGCCTTTTTCTCATCACCCCCACAGCGGTGGAGAACCTTCTCGCAATAGCCGGCGGACGCGCTGGGGAAGGCAGCTCGAAGAGCCGTGATCTTGTCGAGGGTCTTTAAGCCGAGTTCGGTGAAACCGACGGCTTGGGAGGCTGCGATTTCTTCGTCCACGACACCTTCATCCATCATGGCAGTGTCTGTCGCAAGGTCGCGAAGCTGTCGTTCAAGCTCGTCCGCATCGAGGTCCTCCTGTTCTTGGTCGGCGTCGTTGGCGGGGTCGGCAGCCAAGTCGTTTTCGTCGCTGTCGTCGTCCACATCGTTCAGCCGCTCGACGGCTGGATCAACGATGGAGCCGTCGAGTTGCTCTTCCTCCAAATCTTGTTGCCCGGCCAGAAAGCGGAGCTCCTCGTCCAGCTCTTCCGGGTCGTCCTCCATATGCTCATAGTCGACGCTCTCGGCAGAGGACTGGTATTCTTCCTCGTCCATCTGCTGGGGGCTGTAGAAGCCGGGGTGCGGCTCGTGAGAGAGGTAGGACCCCGCCTCGCTATCCGGGAGCTGGTATTCGTGGGCATCGCGGACCGAGGGTGAAATTCGGACGCGCTTGCGCTGCTCGCCGTGTCTCTCGCCGTGCTCCGTCAAGAGGAGGGGGAGAAAGTCTTCGTCCTGTTCCTCGTTGTCTTCGCCATCGTCGTCGGTAAGTCTCCTCCGCTTGAGTGGGGGGATCTCAATGGGCGGACGGTCCCTAGGCGTCCTAAGACGGGGTCGGCCAAAGGCGATGCCGTCTATGAGGTGCTTGCCGTCGGTGGAAATCTGGTGGCGACCGCTAAGTCGGCGCTTCTTTCGGTCTTCGGTGACGAGGGGTCGGATGCTGTTGGAACCGGTTAGCGGACACACACCACCAAGCAAGGGAGCAGAGGGTAAGAGAGGAGGGGGACATACTAAATCTCCTCGTCATTCGTGAGCACGGCAGAGACCTGCTGAAAGTGCATGCAGTCGAAGCCATGGCCGTCCGAGTCGCGCAGCTCGACCGTGTAGTCCTCGAGGCCCCAGTCGTTGCTCTCGAGGGGAACCAGCTCGTTGACTTGCTCGAGAAGGTTGGCGATGGTGGGATCGTCCTCGAGCTGGACGCTGAAGACGACGCGCACCTCGGGGAGGGCGTGGCGCCGGATGACGAGACGAAGGCGCAGATTGTTGGTCTTCATCGTGGGCTTGGTTCGGGACTGCCCAGCGCGTCCCTAATTGATATTTTTCGTCAACTTTCTGGGGGTGCGATGCCGCGGTTCGTGGTTTGTTCGGGGTTCGTTTGATGAAGGAGAGAGAATCGAGGCGGGCTGTCCTGCCTCGAAGTGGTTTGGGATTCTGAAAAAAAGAAAGCACTTTGCACGACGCGTTGGGTTTTCCGGGCAAGAACGTCAGTCGCGATTGCCAAACCCCAGACCGAGCTAAAGTTTGATTGAGTGCAGAAGAGAAGCTAGGGCCCTTGGCGTGGTGGGGTGGTGGGATGGTTGATGAATCTCAGCTGGCCATTGGCCGCTTTAGCCCCACTCCCGCTGCTGCCTGCGGGGGTCCATGCAGCAACCTGCACTCAATTGGAAGAAATTCTCCGCGAGGCAAGCTCGACCCAACGACGGCGAGGACGGCATTCGCAGGCATTCGCAACATGCAAACGGGAATACATGGAGACATTTCGGCTTGAACACCCCTTTTTCTCATTCACTCGTTGCCATCTTTCTCATCTCTGGGTTGTTTCCCGGTCCTCTTCAAATGAACAAATATCAACTCATTGTCTCCATTGCGCATGTTCCCGTGTCCTTTGAGCTCCAGACTCCAATCCGTTCCAAATGCAACACGGCAGACAACTGCATGCCACTCTTCCGACTCCCTCTCGAAACTCCTCCCCTTTCATGACACCCTCCGATTCCATGATATTCCCCCTCATGACATACTCATCAACTTCCCATCATCCTTCGGCGACCCTCCCCTGCTCGACGGCGCACTCGCCGACCCCTCCGGCGAGAGCCTCGCCCTCGCCATCTGCTGCACCATCCGATCCAGCGCGGTATCATCCGGACTCTCGACCTTGACAATCGGCAGCGACCAATTCGACCGGCACTGCGACGCCAGAAACATGTCGTCCTCGGCCGGCTCCGTCAGCGCCACACTGGCCTTGAGCGCCTTGAGGTCCTCGGGCGTCATGCTGTCGCACAGCAGCTTGTAGATGACGACGGAAATGTAAATATGCTGACTCTGATCGTTGGCGCCCTTGATGCACAGAAACAGCGTCGACCGCAGCGTGTGCAGCGCCGCCGCGTCGGGCCGCGACAGGCGGTAGGCGTTGCTGATCGACTCGAGCGTCGCGCGCGTGAGCAGCGATAGGTGGCAGATGAGGAAGCAGTCGGAAAAGGCAAACGAGTGCCGCAGGTAGTAGAGCCGGATGAGCGTCTCCATGCGCAGGATGGCCCACGAGGCGACAGCGCTGGCCGACGTGGTGGTGGCCGGGCCGGCGGCCGAGTCGAACGGGAGGGCCGCGCGCGGGCACGTCGCGGGATCGAGGAACGAGTTGAAGAGGTTGTAGAGGGCCGAGTAGTATTCCATGCTAACGAGGTCAGTAACTTCTTCAATCCTGAGGAGGTTAGGGGGACGCACTGGATCTTGAGATGCCACGGAAACACAATCCTTTTGGGCGTTAGCGGCTCGGGGAGCTCCTCAAACCACTTGTCCAGCCGAGCCTTGTACTGCATGGCCTCGTCCCAGGTCAGGCAATGCACCTTTTTCCCGTTGCGAAACGCCCGACAGGCAATGTCCCCGAGGATGGCGCGGAGGCTGGCGATGCCCTTGACCGTGTGGGCATGATGGGCCGGGAAGCCGGTGGCGCTCAGGGGGTACTGGAGATAGAACTCGCCGTACCACGAGGTGTCATTGCTGGGATCAGGCAGTGGCATCTCTGGGGGTTCGCGGAGCAACGGCTCCCGGAAAAAGTAATAACTCTGCATCCTGTTCTGAGTTAGTGGCGGACGCCGATAAGAAGCCTGAAAGCTTACACGGCCCAGCTGTACAGTCCCCAGGCAAACGCATCCCGCGCGGCCCTCATCTTGCGGCTCTTGATCTGCTCCTGGGCCTTGACACTAAACACGTCGAGGGCCTCGGCCATGGCCACGGCCTGCTTGAGAAACGTGTGGCCGATCTTGTCCATGCTATTGTGGTTGTACTCAATGTTGAGCAGCACGGCGGACTGAGCAACGGTCAGACTGACCGTCTCGGTGCGGCACTCGAGCTCCCACAGCCGCCGGGCCTCGGCGAGGAAATTGTAGCCCAGGCTCTGGGGCTGCCAGAACTTGTTGCGGTCGGGGATGTCGCGGTAGCAGTGCTGGGAGAGTCAGTACAACCCGGGGATAAACATAACTGATAAACGTACACAGGCACTCGCGAGAATTGTATTCACCATCAGCGACGAGCAGAACCGCGTCCTCCCGTCGACCAGGTCGTCCAGAAACAGGTCCTTGTCAAAGTTGGGATACGTCGTGTACTCGTGCAAAAAGTACGCGTGAATCAGCTTCTGAAACAGATTGTCGTCCGAGATGACGGCGGTCCACTTTGACGCCCGCATCTTGCCAAAGCGCGGATCGATGATCTGCGCGGTGTGGTACGGCCGGAGGTACGCGGCGTGGTACCGTCGCTCCAACTCCTCGGACGCCGACTCCGAGTCCTCGCCGGTGGCCATGGCCGACTCGTACACGGGCGACGCAAGATATGGATTGTCGGGGAAGCGCAGCTGGCGCGGCAGCTCGGGGTCGTAGGGGAAGACGTAGCGGAGGCGGATCTCGGGCGTCAGGCGCAGCTGGAGCAGCAGGCGGCCGTCCTTGACCTGGCGGACGACGGTGGGGATGTCGCTCTCGGCGCGCAGGCGGCGCACGACGTCGACGGCCTCCTTCTCGGGCAGCGTGCGGAACAGGTTGAACAGCTCGGCGTAGGCGCCGTTCTCCTCCTGTATCTGGTCGAGCTTGCGCTTGAGCGCCTGCGAGTGCGTCTCGGCCGGCGCCGACATGTAGTGGCACTCGACGCCGCTGCGCTCGCAAAAGGTGCATCTTGGGCGTTCGCCGGAGCACTGGGGACAAGTCAACACGTGGTTCAGAGAGACTCGATCAAGATGAACAGCACAAATAAACAACAACACAGGAGACGGACCTTGACCTTGCGCTTGCGGCAGGCGTCGCAGGCGGCCTTGACATGGACATTCTTAGGGGGCACGGTGCTCCGGGTGCTGGAGCCGGAGCCGGGTAGCACTGGCCGTCCGCCATCGGCCAGGGAGGAGCGCGGGGCCGGCGCGGCCGTGGCAAATGCGGGCAGGATGTGACGGAAGCCGTTTGACGAGGCCGGCTTGCTGCTGCTGCTGCCGCCGCCGCCGTTGGAGGCCATGATGGCTTTGCGGTCCATCTCGGGCCACGCGAGCTCGCTGTCCTCCGAGTCTCTCGGAGCGGAGCGCATCGCGGTGTCGGACGATCCCCACCGAGCCGCCCACCAGGCGGTCTTTTTGCTTTTTGCTTCCAGCACTGGGGGTCGGCAGGGGGTTGGGGGTTGGGAGGGGGGGGGGGGGTGTGGGTGGTGATGTTCAAAAACGACAGGTCAACCTGTCAAACGCAGTCGTGGACGGATGGGCGACCCGGAGATACGTGGTCCAGAGCAGGCTGGCTAAGAGGCATACCGGTCCAGGGAGGAGGTGCCCTCTTGTGTCTGGAGGTCGTGCCGATGCGGGGGAACCCTTTTGGCGATTGGCGAGGGGGGTGTCAAAGCCGGCGTGGAGGAGATGTTGACGGGATGTTGGCGGTCCCGGAGCTGTCACGAACCAGTGCGTCGCACGAGGGAGTATTTTCCGCACCATATTGATTCGCCCTGTTCCTCAGGCAGAGGTGGTCGTGGAAGGGGGGGGACACAGTGGGCAGACTGGCAGTCTAGATTTGGGGAGACCGGCCTCTGCCACCGTACGTACCACTTTGGTCCCGTCGCCATCGTGGCATTGTCTCACTCACACACATTTCCGTCGTACACAGCACACAGGACACGCCTGCTCCTCCTCGTTCGCACGGCATTGTCCTCCCTGTTCCCCGTCTGTGCTATGTACAGGACGCGTCCCCCACTCGACCGCATATTGCCCGGCTCACCCGCGCGCATCACCATCAGGAAACGGCACGGCGGCATGAACCCTTGATGAATAATGCTGCATCGCAGCCGCGACGACGACCTGGAGCGCACCCCGCCTCAAGGCCGCCCAATATCTTGGTGCTTGTCCGTATCCCATTTCCTGATGTTTTGACCATGGCGTTTTGTTTGCTTCATCGGGCCAGTACCATGCCGCCGCCACATGGTGCATCCATTGTTCCATCGAGATCCTGAATTCGACGAGTCTCGAGACAAAGACCCAAGCTGGCGCCACTCCCGACGCATGCCTTTGATGCATCAAAAGGTCAGTCCTATCCGGCGGCGCGGACTTTACTCCTCGGACCTCGGACCAATCAACGTTGGCTGTGACTAACATTTTTCTCATCGGTCCCGAGCCGGGAGGAGACCGCAGTCGGACGGGATGGCCGGTGGGGAGAAAACAAGAGTACAAGAGTCAATCTCTCAATGTCTATTCGCCTCTTGATGACATGAACAGAGGGACTGGGAAGGACGCAAGCCAACGACGCCTCACACGGATGGCCCAAACGGGGTGCATGTGCGGGTGCCGGGAGCCCAGATGTGCACAGATAATGTACAGATTCCTGCTGCCAGGCCTTGCTGCTGGGTAGTGAAGACGTGTATATTTGTCCTGGCCCAGGGAGATCTAGGCCAGGGTATCTAGGGAGGTCCAGGGAGTGCAGCCATATCCAGCATATGTCCCATCTTTTCGATCTGAAAGGAATGCGGCGTCAGTGGCGGTCCCAGTGCGCTGGGTCGGTAACGGGAAGGGAACTCACCTTTGTCTTGAGATAGCCGTCCACCTCGGGTGCTCGGAAGCCCCCTCTCCCCCGCCATGAAAGCGGGACCATGGCCACGCGTTCTTTGACGACAACCTCGCGGTTCGGGCCCTCGACCGCGCGGATCTTGTCTGGGTTGTTGGTAAGCAGCCGGATATCGCGCTGCCCCAGATCCAGCAGAATGGCCGTGGCCAGACCGTAGCTCCGTGCGTCGGCGGGGTGCCGAAGCAGCAGGTTCGCCTCGACCGTGTCGTTGCCTAGATCCTGCAGGTTGTACGCCTTGAGCTTCTCGGCCAGCCCGATACCACGCCCCTCCTGCCGCAGGTAGATGATGATGCCTCCGGCGGCGCTGCTCGGCAGCGCCATGAGCCGCGCCGCCTCATCCAGCTGCTCGCCGCAGTCACATCGCGCCGACCACACCGTCTCGCCCGTGTAGCACTCGCTGTGTATCCGCACGAGCGGGGCCTGCTGCGCCGGTTCCGTCGACGAACCCCCCTCCCCCGACCCGAGCATCCCGCTTGTGGTGCGCCCGTGGTACAGTCTCCCCGTGTAAGCGCCCCGCACGAGGCGGTCGTATTCGGTCTCGCCCTCTCGCGGGGCATCGAGCGAGCGGCTGCGGATGGCGTCGCCGAACACGATGGCGAGGTGGTCCTTGGTGTCGACGTCGTTGCGGTAGACGTGCAGGAACATCTCGGCGCCGCCAGTTGTGGGGATGCGAGCGCGCACGACGCACTCAACGTGGGGGAGGCGGGGGAGAAGGTGCGGTTGTTTGTTGCCGCAGCCGCCGGAAGGGACAGAACTGTCGACGGGGACGCCGCGGGGCTCCGAGAGGAGGAGGGACGGCGTCGAGGTGCCGGGGGTGGCGGGCGGGGTGAAGGCGGGCGAGACGAGCGAGGCCGGCGGGCGTTCGTCGCTCAGCGGGGTTTGGGGGGAGGGTGACGAAGAGCGGGTCGAGGCGGCGTCGGCGTCATGACTTGGGAGAGAGGATGCTGGTGTTGATTGTGGTTGTACGGGTTGTGATGTTGGTGCTGACGGAGCAGGGTGCGCGACATGTTGAGAAGAGACGGAGAAGCCAGCCCGGCCTATGTCGGCATCATCGTCGTCTCGTCGTTGCGGCACGGTGGGCGGGGAGTAAAAGGAGGGCAATTGGGTCGAGTCCGGCGCGGCTCGCCATTGTTTGTGTATCGGCATCGTGGCGGTTGTGGTTGTGGTGTTTTTTTTTCAGGTGGGCAATGGATGGACAATTGGATGGCCTCGAACTGGTGCAGGTGTCACTTTGATGCAGATGGTGTCCTCCGGCCGGTTCCAGGTCGTGCAACATCAGCCTGTGACACAGTGACCAGTGCTGACTGGGCCCCGGAAATTGATCGTCGCAGCGGCCTCGGCCTGGAAGTGTCCACAGTGGTGATGATATTGCGGGGCAGTGGGAGTCCATGGAGAACCCCTCATTTCCAAGGCCCTCGGGCTGAAGAATCGCTTAAGTAAGCCGCTACCGCCAAAAGTGTGAGTGATCAGTCAGCTTGGTCATCATTCTCCATGATTTGTCGCGGCTCATCACATTTTTCTCGCGCCGTCATTACTCACACCCAAAGGGGAGGGCTGGGGCAAAGACAACAACGTTGAAACATGGGCAAGACGCGACTCACGGCGCGACATCCCCGAATCGCGACCTCGACTTTCGACGGCAGCCCTTTCTCAGGATGTGTCAAACCACCAAAAAGGAACAGAAATGTGTCTATTTTCTCCTTCTAACGTTTGTGTATCCCAGCTCAGCCAGACCTTGCCCATATGCCTTCGTGTCCATTATCCATTATCCCATGTTGAATTCTTTTTATACAGGACTTTGGGAGCTCCTTTTGGAGCTCCCCCCATGCGCCACCCACGGCGATTCCGATATTGTGTTGGACCCGACCCGCGAATGCGTCGACATCTCAAACTCGGTCCCCTGGTCGTCCGCCTCCAGAAACATTTTGACGTCATGAGGGGATCGCAGCTGCGACTGCGACGACCCCTCCTCGGGGATCTTGCCCATCCCCCGGCTCGTAATGAGGCTCCCATGCCGTGTCCCCCGGCTCCCCAGGAACCCCGGCGCCAGCTTGTTGAATAGTGGCCGCATCGGCGGGATCGATACGCAGATGATGCCCAGCGAGCACTCGACAATTGTCCAGTTGAGCGGCGACACGAGATAGCCTGTGCATCGTTAGAGGTACGTCCACAGCTGCGTTCTTCAGCACACTTACGGGTCACGTCGATCCCTTGCATGTTTTGCAGCGTGACGATGCGGACGATGCTTGCTGCAAAGGCGCTACAAACCAGGTCAGCATCGAAAATGGGGCTTGACGGCGGTCCAACTCACACGAATCCGGCCCCAAACAAGACCATGATCACCAGCCTCTGTCTCAGGGGGAGGGCCAGCGACCAAAAGAACGGCAGCGGCGCCACGACCAGCACAAAATCGGTAAAGATGTTGATGGCGGCGTTGGCATACAAAAAGTGGGTGAACTCGAAGCACTTGCGGTCCGTCACCTGAAAGTCCCAGGCGGCGTGGACGGGCTGGCACTGGAAGATGGTTGCAAACATGGCGCTCACCCCGATGCCGCTCACAATGACGGCCGTGGCGTAAAGGACCACGCGCAGGCTGTCGTGCGGAAAGATGCGCAGGTACGAGGTGATGATGGAGAGCTTCGTCAAGGCGGTTGCGGCGGCGTAAAAGATGTGGGACACAAACATGAGCTGGAGCCGATCAGCCGAATGGACATGTCGACACCATGGGATACCATGGAGGGGATGAGCGACCTACTTGGACACACTTCTTGACCGTCTCCTCGATGAACTCGAGCGGGGGAGTCAGGTTCCAGACGTGCTCCCCGAGGCCGTACCGTGTCGCTGCCAGCGCGCAAGAGGCGGACACCACGATGCAGAGCGCGGCAAAGATGGCGAGGACATCATCGGCGAAGAAGTTGCTCGTCATGTGAGCGCGGGTAAAGACGCGCATCGACACAATGACGGCCACCAGCACCATGAAGGTGATGTTGACATTCCGTACTGAACCCGCGAGACTAGACTTGTCGGAAAAGTCAATCTTGGCCAGCTCCTTGGGCGGGATGCTGGTTAACGAGCCGGTCGTAAGCGTGCCCCGTTCACCGAGTCCCATCATCCTTCATTCTCTTTCCAGCTCCAGGGCCGGTCGCGTCGAGGTCGCAGCGGGTGCGGTAGATCGATGAGGTCTGATGTCGTCGGTATGCTGGTCTTCTGTCGATCAAGGTATCCAAGAAGACGTTGGACGGACAGACGCGGGGCCAGGGGGGACAAAAGAAGAAGAAGCCCCCTCGGGTAGCAGCCTCTTCAACCTTGCTCTGTCTGTGTGTGCACCAGCCCGCCGTTTGGTTCGCAGGGCGCAGCGGGCATCTGCCGTCGTGGCATTGCGCTTGGACTGGTCGGGCCCAGCGTTGCAGCCATCGAAGGGTCCTAGAAGGCATTGATGTATTTCCATCGCCTGGGACGTGGGTTCCAGCGCGAACGGCGTGGGAATTGCAAGGGGGCTGCCCTCATATTGGACGCCCACGACAGCAGCGAGGCGGCACAGGACTCGAGGCGACTCGGCCAACCTCGCTCGCGGCGCACGACGGCGTCCACGGATTGGCGAACCAGACCTGGGGATTCCTCTTCCCCCCAGCCCGTCTTTCGGTACCACGGTTGGGGCTCTCGTTGGGACACCCTCCATCGCGCCCGGCACCACTTCCGCGAGATCAGATCCTTCAGGTCCGTGGGAGCCCGACGTGCCCGGTCTCGTTCATCCTCTCCGCACCCGCACCACCAGCAATGCTCAGCTCCCCAGGCTCCCGAGACGAGGGCGAGATTAGACACCAGATCTGCCCGCCATCATCACACCACGACTCTGAGTGGTTATTTTTATGGTCCCGCACAGACATTAAACAATACCACCGAGCCACCGAGACTTTGACAGGACGCGAGCCCCACAAAGTATCCGGGCGATCGCTTGCAGAGTCTCCTGTGTGACCCACCATTTTCTTGACCGGTCAGAGTTGGGACGAGAGGGGTCGGTCTTGGAGCCATCTGTACCCGAACTTGGCCGGCCACAGGTCGAGGATTTCGGCGGTCCAGGCACGCTTGGTCTTCTCGAAGTCGTGCTCCATGCACCACTCGGACCCGTGCTGTCGTGCCACCACGCCCCCCTGATGACTGCTGCCGTGCGCCCGCCGCCTCTCGTCTTGGCGACACTTCAGTGCAGAGCCGCCATTCCGGCGTCTTCGCGCGCTCCCACGAGAGCTGGTGGGGGTTGCAACAAGGCGTCGAGCAGACGGTGCGGTTGCAATAAGCTCAGAGAATCATCTCCACAAACGTCGCCTAGCCCGCAACTAACGATTGCCACCCGCGCCTGGCAACGGTGTCATCGGCATCGCAGGGGAGGGCAGGTCCCGAGATCATAGATAAGAATCGGATTGTCGGCTTTCCTGGTGTGATTTCTTTTTCCTCGGGTGTCGGGTGAAAGCGCGCTTTTTCGCCAGCCCGGCACGATGGCGATGGTGAATCCCGGTGGCGGTCTCGGCAGGGGCTCTGGCGCTGTGGCTCAGGGGTCTTGTCTTGAGCTCTTCAAGGATCGCGGGCAGCGCGGGTCTTGCTTCAAGCTTGGACGATGGGATTCGGTCTGTAACGCGTGTGGCTAGGTGCTCCCAAGGATGTCCGCGCCATGATGATCACAATGAGGACATGACACCGGCGCCGTCGGCAATGCGCATCCGGACCGGGGACCGAGGATTGCTGGCACATTGCCGCTCCGGGATGATCTTGTTGGTTCGACGTCATGCGGTGACAGCATCGCCGATCGGAGGGGAAAATGAATGGTTCCTGAAGATCTTGTGCATGACTTCCTCATCTTTGGACAGAGCATTGCCCATGAATGAAGGAGAGTGAATCTCAATTGGGAGCGGTGTACACCATGTAGCGCCATTCAGCTCCGCATCTACATCAATCAATTCAGCCCGCTTGGCTCAGTGGTAGAGCGTGTCACTAGTATCCCTGTCCTGCAGTGCTTCTGGATCCATGACAAGGTCATCAGTTCGATTCTGATAGTGGGCATTTCCAACAATATAGGCGTCCGATTCCTCCAGGATGTTTCCTTTTTGCCTCGGTTTTCCTTTTTTGGCGTTGGGAAGAGCTGAAATGAAGACCTCCCAAGATTCCGAAGAGATGGTCAGTGAAGACTCAAGGCAGAGATGCGACTCCCCGGCCCTGAAAACGAGGGCATTCCGGTCCCAGGGCGGACTCCATCCTCCTGCCGAAACCTGTCTGACAACTACATATGGACGGAAGTTGTTTTGATGCGGAAACCAACGTCAGCTCCACACTGCGGAAGATGTCCATCTACCTATCCCATGATGCTTTGGAACCATGAAGCACGGTGGGGGAGATGAAGTTTTGGCTGGCAAGGGCAGCGATGATCTCGGACATGTCCCTTCTTTTCCAGGGCACTGAAATCGAAGCAGGATCTCGTCCCTGAGGCTTCTATCCATCCTCAACAGAACAGACCTACACAGAGAGATATTTCTGTCCATTCCAACACATACGACCATACCCATTGGAAAGCTCGGGATCCCGTCCGCTCTCCCATAGATAAGCCAGTGAGGGCCAGACTAGTAGTTGGGTCGGTGACGACCAGCGAATCCCTGGTGTTGTATGTTTTTTGTTTTTGGGAGTTTCTCTTTCCTCGTCTCCTGTCTTCTTTTTTACCCCAAACTGACTGATGGACTCGAGTTGGAGAGATGTCCGGTATTCAAGTTTCATTCTATGTCTTGGTTCATTCCGAGACTTGGCCTCCGTCCGTCACGCATTCAACCTTCTCTCAACCTTGTGACACTTCAGGTCAAGTTGGTTTTCTCCACTAGCACATTACTATCAGCCTTTGAAGGCTCTTCAAAGTTGTAGAGTCTTGACAGAAGGATCCCCAAGCACCAGCAGGGCCCGGACCGTTTACTTCAGCGCACTATACCACATTGTCAAAAAAGACTGGGAAGATCAAGGTCGAAAGATGCACTGCTACCCTAAAATCATATAAATGGCCCTGCGAATAGTCCCTGTCAATTTAGGTCCCTTGGCAGGCACCTCGGCCCTTCGACGCTCCACTAAGACCTCGGTAACACCCAAGATCTCGTCGACCTGGAGAGCTGTTCCGATTTACCGAACCTGGCCGGGGGGTTACCACGAAAAAGCATCTCATCTTTGCATCAGGTGATGTGACGATGGCATCAATGCGTCTCGGCGGCTGCGCGATATTGCACGCGGGACAGAGCCTCTTGGGATTCAGTGAGGCGAGATGAGATTCCAGCGCTGTGAGCTGAATGTGAAACACAGATACCAGCTTCAACTGACTGCGAGTAGAAAGGTGGGATGCCATAACGACACAAGAACAAAACCTGTTGACAAGAAATCCTGAAGGCATCTCGTTTGGATATTTCTCAATGACGGCATGAGGCCAATCTCGACGACCAGGCGACTCGGTGGCCCATCCCGGGGTCGATCTAATCACCAGGAAGCGAAGCCGCTATCCCGCCCTCGGACGCTGTGACACCCAGCCATCGTGGAGAAGGTGGGCTACAACACACCAGTCCGAGATCTTGGGCAATACCGACTCACTATGGGTGGCAGTCGACATCCGTTCCTGCATTGGGGGGCGACGGGGGCTCCCGGGCATGGGCGCCACCACAAGCGCTGCGGCTCAACGGGCGCGAATCCGGAGACGACCGACTTGGCCACACCCTTTGCTTCCGGGTGGACCTCGCAACTTCGGGGCCAAATCTCCGCTCCTTCTTGGGCGCCATCGCGTCGGCACGAACCCATCCCCAGATCCGACAAACCTACGCTGGCATTGCGAGAATGGCCATGTGCCACCGGCATGGACGTTCACGATCGTGTCGGCCAGATTGCCCTGAGTGCCCACGGGGTGAGCCCTGCCGGCGGGGCCGCAGCGGGAGCTGGACAGCGGCGGCCCAACATATAAGACGAAAGACGCCTCCATCGTGAGGTTCTGTTTTCTTCTTCAGCCAGCTTCTGCTCCAGCTCAGTCCAGCTCCCGACTCTCGCTCCAGTCCTTCGCTTCGGTCCTCGTCACCGCCACTCTTTCCCACCACATCGCCATCATGCGCGCCACCACCGCCCTCGTCGCCGCCCTTTCGGCCGCCGGCGCCGTCTCGGCCCTCCCCGCCGACGACGCCTCCACGCTCATCCTCCACCCCAAGCCCACCAAGCCCACCAAGCCCACCACGCCCGCCAAGGACGTCAACCCGTTCGAGGGCAAGGTCCACTACGTCAACCCCGTGTGGGCCGACAAGCTGGACCAGACGTACAAGTCCTTCATCAAGCAAAAGGACTATGCTAACGCCAAGCGCGTCCGCAAGGTGCAGGCCGTCAGCACGTTCGTGTGGGTGTCGCGCCTGAGCGAGCTCGCCAACATTGACGGCGCCATCGCCGAGGCCCGCAAGCAGCAGCGCCTCACAGGCAAGAAGCAGATCATAGGCCTGGTCCTCTACAACCTCCCCGACCGCGACTGCAGCGCCGGCGAGAGCGCCGGCGAGCTCGACTCGACGCAAAACGGCCTCCAGCGCTACAAGGACGAATTCCTCAAGCCCTACGTCGCCAAGGTGTCGGCGGCGCGCGACCTCGAGTTCGCCATCGTCCTCGAGCCTGACTCCCTCGGCAACCTCGTCACCAACATGGCCGTGCCCCTCTGCGCGCGCGCCGCCCCCGTCTACACCGAGGGCATCGCGCACGCCATCGCCTCGCTCCAGCAGGACAACGTGCACCTGTACATCGACGCGGCGCACGGCGGCTGGCTGGGCTGGGCCGACAACCTCCCGCTCGCCGCCGCCGAGTTCGCCAAGGCCGTCAACCGCGCCAAGGAGATCTCGGGCAACAACGCGACGACGGTGCGCGGCTTCTCGACCAACGTGTCCAACTACAATCCCTTCAACGCCACGGTGCGCGAGAACTACACCGAGTGGTCGCCCAGCTGGGACGAGTCGCACTACGCCACGTCGCTGGCGCCCTTCCTCGAGGCCGAGGGCCTGCCGGCGCACTTCCTGATCGACCAGGGCCGCGTGCATGCCCCCGGCGCCCGCAAGGAGTGGGGCGAGTGGTGCAACGTGTCGCCCGCCGGGTTTGGGCAGGTGCCGACCACCAAGACGGAGAACCCGTACATTGACAGCTTGGTGTGGATCAAGCCGGGTGGTGAGAGTGATGGGCAGTGCGGCTTTGCTGGCGCGCCCAAGGCGGGTGCCTGGCACGACGAGTACGCGCAGCACCTGACCAAGAATGCGCACCCGAGCGTGGACAAGGTCAAGATTTCCTTCTGGGATGTCCTGCTTGGGTGGCTGTTTTAGATAAGGGAGCAATCCAGACTTTCAGGATGGGAGTTCTTCACTGTATATATTAAGGTTTAGATTGTAAATGAAGAGAACCTATGACGAGCAACTCTTTGAACTTATTGATCGTTCAGGTGTCCAAGGAAGTGATGTCAACAGCATATAACGTTACTTACTGCTGAAATATACTCTGATCTGCTCGATCAAGGGTGGTCCCGGCATATACATCGGCGCATATGTATCGGCAAGAACAAATCAAGGTCTGATTCAAACAACCCCTTCAACCCCCCAGACAACCGCCTAAAGCTCCATATCATAATACCGACTCCACTCCTGCGCACTCCCATCATACATAACGACATTCTCAAACCCCAGCACCTGCGTAAACACCCAATACCACGTCGCCGCATACCCCCCCACCCCACAGCTCACAATAATCTGCCCATAACTCCTGCTCACACCATACCCTACCGCGCCGCGCACCTGCGCCAGCAGCTCCAACGAGGTCTTCCAGCTCCCATCCGGATTCCACACATTCTTAGCCGGCAGCGACACCGCCGAGGGAATATGCCCCGGCTTGAGCGCCCAGTCCTCGATCACTGAGCCGTTGTACACGGACGCGTCGCGCCCGTCGATGATGTAGATGTGCTGGTCCTTCTTGTTGATATTGGCCTTGACGTAGTCGATGTCGACGAGCCACGACCGGTCTTCGGTGCCGGTGACCGTGGCGGGCGCGGCCGCGGGCGGGGCGGCGGTGGTGGTGGGCAGCGCCTCGGCGAGCCACACGGGGAACCCACCGTCGAGGACGGCCACGCGGCCGTCGAGGGAGAGCCCGGCGTATTTCAGTGTGACGGCAACACGGGGCGACGCAGCCTGCGGGAAAGACGGGATGCCGACGCCGTTGATCAGGACGATCTTCTTGGTGTTGGTGACGCCGATGGAGCCGAGGGTGGCGCGGACCGAGGCCGAGGGCGGAAGCTCGATGAGGAGGTCGCCGGGGCCCATGTCGCTCCAGGCCGAGACGGGCTCGAACGGAAGGGAGAAACTACCAGGAATGTGGGAGGCGGCGTACTCGGCTGCGGTGCGGAGGTCGATGAGGACGAGGCCGAGCGGGCCGGCGCACTTGTTGAGCCACCAGGGGGAGACGAGTTGGGGGAAGACGAGGCAGACGAGGGGCGTGAGGGTGCGCTCGACGAGGTCGGTGGACGGGGCGGCGGCGGTGAGGCCGGTGAGCGTCGACGCCGCGAGGGCGAGGGCGCGCATCGATACCATGGTTCGATGTTTCAGAGGGGGGGAACGAGTGGACGGAGCGGTTGCAGCACGGCAACGACTCGGGATGGTGACGAGGTGGTCGTGGAGAAACGAGGGTGGGTGGGTGGGAGACGGGAAGGCGGCCGGGACACAGGACGACGATCAGCGGCGAGTATTTAACCCCCGAGACGGTCCCTCCCGGTTTATCCGCGTGGATCCATCCCCGGGGACGACGCCGGGATCTTGCTCTGCTACCGGTATGCTAATAATATTTCGGGGGGACCAGAAGGGGGTCGAGGGCAGGTCTAGCGCACTTTAAAGAGGTCTGTTCATGATATCGCCTGGCTCAACCACTGTCAGTAAGATGAAATATCGACATCGAGTCTAGCGGAGAGGCTCCATGTTGCAATTTGCCAGGCAGCACAGCCGGTGGTCTGTCCAACTTGCTTGGCGATGGCAGGTTGCGGTGTCCCGTCCAAGGCAAGAACCCCGCATGAAGGTCGGCTTGGCAAATGGTGGAATCGTTTCATTGTGGTGCGCATGTAGTAGTCGCAGTTGACGAGAGCGAGCCGCGGTGCTTGGAGTGCGACGGTATATAAGTTGGACCTGCTATAAGTTGAGGCGTAGCACCCAGCAACCAGAAAAGAGGAGGTCCCGCCGAAGAAGGACGCATCTCGATGTCGACGGTTGCATCGCTTGAATTTGCCTACATGGTATTAGCGTGATGCACTGAGAAAACTCTCGGTCTGTCCACAATAACATCTCTTGTTCTCATCGGGGACCCATCTCACCGGCCCGGGACATGGCATCCCTGTCGGACCCTGAAAATTAGGCCACTGTGGATTTCCGGGGAGCTTGAAACTTTAAAATTCAAAAGATGGAGAAGAGCGGGAATAACGTCATGAAAATCTTAGCCCATCGGATCGATCCCTGGGGAAAACGACAGATTGAGTGCAGCCCGAGTGCCGGGGACGACAAGATTCAGCGTCCGGGCTGTTGTCCAAACATGGAAGATCATCCCAGTGTCCAAGGCGTCGGCCTCATGTCCGCCTGCCTCTGTCATGGTCGACGAGCTCGCCGCTATCTCGAGTCTCAACACCCTGGGCGATGACCGATGTGCGTGTTCGGGTTCCCGCCGCCGGAAAGTGGGGCCGCACCGGGAGCCACCCCCGGCACCCGCGGAGTGGGTCGACATCGGCAACATCATGCGTGCCCGTCGCCGTTGTCATCGCCAGAACCGCAAATTGGGAGTCGTATGACGGGTCAAAGCGCGGCCAGTCGGCGTCATCTGGCCTGTGCCAGGTCCCCGACGTCCCTCGGTCTCGCTTCCCAACTCTTGGCTCTCTGCCCGGTCAAGCCGCGGGCCTTGCCTTGGCCCGACAGCGTGCGTTGCTTCCGAGTCGGGTAGATTGCGACCTCGGGAAGCAGTGCAACTTGGCAGGCGGGCGAGGGATCATCACCAGATCTGGACTACGAGGCAGGGGCAGAGCTTCGCTCTCCAGGGGCATCTGTCGGTTTGGTTGAGTTCTCTGCTGGGGCCGACTGAGTGGCACTGGAATTCTCTGTCTCGTCTCGAGTTCTTGTCGTTTTTTCTCCCAGCCTATTCGGTGTGTTGTCTACCGGGCCGCGGCGGTCGAGGCGGCAACGGACAACTGCCGAAGAGTGGTTCGCAACCCGGTCTGCATCCCGCTCCGCCGTGTCACACAAAACGTGCACCATTTTCCGCGTGCAAGTCCTTCGGCTCGCCGCTGCACCATCCTGGGTGCAGATGCTTGTCAAGAGTCGAGAGCCCTACGCTCAGACCTCCCTACGCAGCAAGTATGCCATACTTGCGTGTAAACCAGCACACGCCGAGCGTGGGGAGGCGGGACGAGTCAAGGTGGTCCTTGCCAATGGGGTCTCAATACCGTCTGATGTTGCGAGAACCCTCTTTTGCGAGCGTCGTGACTCCTGAGGGGTCGACTCGTCGAAGGCGTTTGCTCATTCTTGCTGAACAGTTGCCATACTGTCGGGAAAACTGTGACATTTATCATCGACGAGGGCGAGCAAGTTCGACGCCACATATATCATCCGATATTTTGAAAGCTGTCGAAGCCATGAGCTTTGCACGACAGGGCTCCCCCGGAGGCGCGATGGGGACTCGGGAGGTGCTTTGTCTTGTCGTGATACCTCCGAGGATCTCATCCATGAGACACTCCATGTCGTCAGTATTCGTCTGGGGTATTCCTCCGCGGCAAAGCTCTCGGCTGTGCCTAGATAAGCTTGCGAATTCTGTTCAGATGCAATCCTTCCCGTCCATCCCGCCCTACCTCCACGTATTATCGACCAACAAGTCGGCGGACTACACCTGATGCTCACCACACCGGCGACAAAATAAGCACCGTGAGGCTGTTGCGCATTGACCTGGTTCGCTTCGCTCCCTCCCCGGGTCTCATGTGGTGGCTTGCCCAGGGCTGGTCATCGTCTCGATATTAAACAAATGGCCCTGCCAGACCGACCGGGCACCCGTCCGACTTCGAAACGAACAAACGCCTCTATTGCCATCGACGGCGTCAACCGCCCGACATGTCGACAAACGACACCTTTGCCGAGTCGCATCCCGGCTACGCAGACGAGAACAAGGGCCCGCTCATCATTGGCGTCACCTCGGCCCTGACCGGCCTGACGCTGTTGTTCGTCGTCGGCCGAGTCTGGAGCAGGTTTCTCTCCATTGGGAAGCTTGCCATTGACGACTATATCGTCATTGGGTGCATTGTATGTGCCCATGTGGTTGGACAACTCCAAGTCTCAGGTTGGAGTGACTGACATTCGCCCGTTAGGTTCTGAGCATCCTCTATGTCGGGCTTGCCGGCGCCGCCATCGAGGCCGGAGGTGGTCGCCACGCCAGCACCCTGACACCCCAACAGATCCAACGCGCCATCTACTACACCGTCATCTCCTTCGTCCCCGGAGTATCATCCTTTATCATCCCCAAGTTCGCCGGCCTCATCCTGCTGGCCAAGCTGCTGAGCCCCGGCACGATCCACAAGACCATCATGTGGATCGTCTCGGTACTCTTCTTCCTCCTGGCCCTTGGCATGCTCATCATCAACTTTTGCCAGTGCACTCCCATCGCCGCCCAGTGGGGTGCCGCCAAGGGAACCTGCTTCGACCGCAGGATTACCGTCGACTATGCCCTTGCGCTGGGCATCGTGTCCGCCTGCTTCGACCTCTACCTCGCCACCTACCCGACCGTGACCCTGTGGAGGTTGCAGATGTATTGGAAGAAGAAGCTGAGTCTGTCATTGGCCCTGGGGTTCGGCTACTGGTGCGTTTCCCATTTCCGTCGAATCGTCAACCTTTTAACACCAACAGTGCCGCCGCTGTGACCATCTACAAGTGCACCACACTCATAGGTCTCTTGACCCTCAAGGACTTTACCTATGCGGTGGATGATGTAGTCCTCTGGACAAAGTAAGGGCTCGACCTCGCGCATCAACCTGGTGTGGTATGCTGACGGCCTGCTAGCATCGAAGCAAACTTTGTCTTAATCGGCACCTGCATCCCGACCCTTTTCCCGCTCGTCAAGAAACTGTTTCCAAACTCGGCTTGGGGCAGCAAGCGGAGCCCAGGTCCGTCTGGTGGCAAGCCCGGGTCTGGCGAAAACCACATCGCCACCATTGGGTCGACGCCAAAGAAGAAGAAGGGAAGGACCCTCTCCCAGTTTGACACGCTCAACGACGAGGATAGCAAGTACATTATCCTCGAGGAGAGGTCCTCCCATCAAGCCCCGAGCGAGACCCGAGTTGAGAACGCAGCGGCGCTGGAGGAAGGCCAAGGAACAAGGCTTGAAGATTGGTAGATTGAGGGTTAGGATGCTTTGGATGGGGCGCAGAATGATGATGCGGTTGGTCCGCCGGCCTTGAATGCCCATTGCTGTCATGTTTTGGGTGGTCTCGTGATCGTTGCGTTCCGTGATGATCGGGCGTGGCCATTGTGGATGCTCGCAACTCTCAACAGCCTTCCGCGTGTTGCTTGGTTTTCTCTCACTTGTGGCGATACGGAGTATCCTCCCACTTGATGTACACTTCGGCGATGAGGGCGGTGCACCCGACCGTCATGGCAATGGCGATAATGGGGAGGTTGACGCGCGCAAAATCTAGCCTCCGAATATGAATGTGCTTCTTGGCGAGTATGTCGCGCCAGAGCAGCCCTGCGAGGGAGGCGCTCAGGGCGGTGCTGAATGCCCCATAGTTGACACCCAGGGCCATGCTGTAGACTGTTGCCCAGAACATGCGATTGGAGATGGGGTTCCCGTCCAGGTCGTGGATCTTTTCCCATGCCTGGATGACGCGAGAGAGGAGGATGGTGGTACCAATGTTGGTGCCGGAAAACTGCTTCTGTTAGTCAACTTTCAGGGCTTAAGCTGCTCGAAACTCACATTGCACAGGCACACGGCGAGGAATCCCATCCCCCCGACTGCCCCAATGTTCCCCGTCTTGGTCACCCAGTTGTCCCAGCCGTGCGCAAACACTTGCACCCACCCCTTGGTCACCAGAGCCTGCACGAGGATGAACATGGAGAACGCAAACGGAATGAGGGCGTATGGCAGTTCCGAGAGCACGGCCACCGCGGTGGGAAAGGTCTCGGAAGCCCACCGGTACGCGTCGGTAGCCAGTGAGACGAGGGTTGTCTCTTTCGGAGTTCGTCGCCGTTCCATCTCGCGAAGGATTTCGGTCTCGAGTCGTCGGGCCCTTTCGCTGTCGCTAGATCCCCTGCTGTCTGCCGCGCGAAGGGTCGACGTGATTTCGTCGCCGCTACCTGGTGCGTCCTTCTGTTCGAAGTTGGCGCTGACGGGTTGGTGCGGGGGCTGCAGAGGGCGAACCTGGCCCAATGCCTGCTCGGTCTTGGAAAAGGCCGTCCCCTCCTGCTGCAAACTGGCACCCTCGGCTTCTCTCTCCTTGACGGCGCGTTCTGCTCGGGCCCTCTCGAGATCGTGCCGCCCCCGCGTCGCAATGTCTCTCGTCTCGTGCCGATTCAGCCACCCAAAACCGAGGTCCCAGAGAAGCATGATGACGGCGGCTGGAACCGTGGCGAGAAAGGCAGGCCTCTCCTCGATGATGGACATGTTGTCGCTTTCCGCCTCGTCCTCGCCCGTGGTGGACTTGGTGGCATTCATGACGAGGATGGTGACTAGCGTGGCAGCCATGATGACGGCACCAAAGATGGCACCCCCCATGTCCAGGAAGGGATTCATAATCTCTTCGAGCGAAAGGAGCTTGCCGCGGTCGTTGAACTCGTCCTCCTCGTCCTCCTCGGTGCCACGCGCGTGTGGGATGTTGGGGTTGACAGGCTTCTTGTGGCGCGCCTCCTCGGGCAGCTCGGCAATCTTGATGGATATGGGGATGAGAGCCTCGTTGGCAAAGACAATGTACAGTAAAAAGGGAAACAAGAAGATGGCCGTGATGACGACCGGGATGATCATGCTGGCCGTGTACTCGATGAATTTGATGTGAAAGGCGCCGGCGAGCACGAGGTTGGTCGGGTTGGACGAGACCAGGACAGCCGACGCGATGTTGGCCACGGCAAACTGCGAGTAGATCCAGGCACGAGGATGGACAATGTTGCTCGACACGCGCGTCATGTAGGCCAAAAAGGCCGTCCCAGACAGGATGATGGGGTCGTTGCCGATGAAGCTGCCCAGCAAAAAGAAGAAGGAGTAAAGGAAGAAGAAGAGGCGGTGGCCGACATTACCACCCCACTGCAACACCTTGAAGGCGAGGTACCGGATGAGGCCGGATGCGTCGATGGATATGGCGATGTAGGCGAGGGTGATGAAGAAGATCATGATGTCTAGAGGGTTGATGTTGTCGGCGCCAATGGTGCCGGCGCTCACTTCTTGGCGGCCAATGGCCAAGATGGCGAGCAAGAAGAGGTCGGCGATGAGGGGGGCCGTGACCGTGTTGAGGGGGAATTTGAGGCGGAGGAAGAAGTGGCCGTCGTCTTCTCGAGGCTGTCTTCTTGCCGGCAGTATTCGCACAGCTCTGAGGAGGGCCAAGAATCCATCGGAGAGGATATGTGGAATGAAGATGGGGACCTTGAAGGGGAACAGGACGATGATGTCTGGTGAGGGTTAGACTTTGTGTGTAGGGGGGAGCAACTGGACTCACTGGTGACGACAAAGACGATCAAGGTCACGATCGAGCGCCACTCCCGGATGTCTCCAACGCTTTCTGAGTCGGCCATGGTGTGTGTAAAGAGCGCCCCAAAGCTTATCTCGACGTTTACCGCACAAAGCCAGGTCGAGCCTCCATCGTGGGATGGGTGTTGGCGTTGATGATGGGCTCCCAGTCACAGGTCGAGGACGGACAACGTGTCGACCCGACGAGATGGCGACGCGCCTCTGAGTTGGAGATTTCAGGGCTGCAGGCAGGCAACGCTGCCATCGTCAGTGTGGCGGAGCAGGGAGTCGTCGAGTCCCGTCGTCGGTGTCGCAATCGTTTCGATGGGCGTCCAGTGACCTCGCCGCATCGATCCGAACCACCTAATCGAGTTGGAGGCTATCCATGGGGGTCAATCTGCAGGTTTGGGTCGCAGCAAATGCTCCTCGGGGCTCTTGTGGAGGTTGCTCCCCTGGGGTGCTCGGTGATGGGAAAAGGGTGGCTGGGGGCTGGACCACCCGATCACCGATGGCCTGCATCGCTCACCGAACCGGCAGCGATGAGAGAGTGAGGCAGAGGATGATTGAGAAATGCATTTTTTGAGAATGTGTCAGAGATTTCCGACCAGCGCATCGTTCCTCCCTTCGTAGGTGTGGTCGGAACTGAATTACGCCTTCCTCCCAGCGCTCTCACCCGCCAAGCTCAGGAAGGAACAGTGGACCTTCCCCACTGAGCCAGCAAACGGGGAGAGGCCCGGCCGCCGGGGGGGGAGATTCCGTTTGCAAGGGGCGCCCGCGTGATTTGCCCTGCCTCCCTCCTCAACGCCACGAAAAGATGCTGTTCCAACTTTTTCGGGCCTCACCCGCGATTGGTCCTCTCTCCCGCCTGTCCGTCTGATGGCACACACTCGTGGCCCAGTGAGGCTCTGCTCTCCAGAGTGCGACAGTCGCCGCCGTCCCCCACGACGCCAAGCACCCCGGACGGGATGGTCGTCTTCCCGAAGTTCCCGTTCTGCGTTCTGCAGCCCCATCTCCAAACTCCAACTCTCCGGGCCGTCCCCACCCGTTCAACTGAAGCGCGTTGCCGATTGCTTGTCGCGACGACCTCATTCTCCTCTCTCCTGGTCAAATCGCCGCGCCGACTCCGGGTGACCAGTGTTTCCGGGCACCCACAGGCCTGGGCACCGACAGCGTCCGAGTTGATGCCAGGAGATGCCCGCTCTCGCCCTCAACCTGGCCTTTGACAGGGCCTTTCAACATGGCGCATCCATCATAGGGCGCGACGACGCGACGAATGAGACGATGGCCAAAACTTGGGACGTGGTCTGCGCCTGGCCCGTGTCAGGGCAGTACGGCCCCGGAACCCGCATTCTGTTGGTTCCCATCCATCCTCTGTTGCTTTGCCCCTTGCTAACATGTCTCTCCAGTTACTATGTCCTTGTTGCCGCCTGCGTGCTGGCCCGCAAAAAGGAATGGCTGAGAAATGCCTGTCTGGCAGCAGCCCTCATCCTTCCTGCCGTCGCCGCCATCCACGCCATCGTCCTCGCGGCGGTCCATGTCGACGGTACGTCCTGTTCAGTGCACCCCAGAACCACCGATGCTGACCAAGGTCCAGCCAAGGTCGACATGGACGTCTACGGTGCCTTCCAGCTCTGCTCCATCGGGATTCTGGCCGCCCCCGTCACCGTCCGACTCTCGTCCACCTACTGGAACAACTCGGGCCGCAACATCATCTTTGTCTGGACCAGCCTAATCCTTGCGGGTGAGCACCTGGTGTCCTCTGAGTTTGTGTAACCGCTGACCCATCAAGGCCTCCTGAGTCTGGTTGTCGAGTTCTACCGAACTGCCGCCGTGCCTTGCACCGAATCTGTCCCCCGGAAGACCGCCCTGTTCCCCTACGAGCACGCCCTCAACTGCAGCTTGGTTTGCGGCGAAGACCTGGGAACACCCTCGCCACTGCGAGGTGGCGCAGGTAATGATATCTTTATCATTCCGGTCCCCAAGACGTTCACTTTTGGCGCTGCCACGTTACTTGCAGCAGCATGCTGCATCCCTGCCGTCCTGTCCATGGTTTCCATGTGGGACAAGATTGTGCGCATCAACACGAGGCTCCGCTTCGGCCACAAGCATGTCGACGCAAACACCCCGATCCTCGGGACAAGAGCCACCGAGGGCGAGATGAAGGGGGTCAACGCCGTGATACGCGGGTTTCTCAACGCAATCGAGATCCCCCTCTTCAGCGGAGCGGTTCTGGCCATCCTGATTGTCGGTGAGCTCAACTTTTGGAGCGAGCAAGTCAAGTTCAAGACGGAGCCCATGGAGAGTGTCGGTAGGTTCTGACCCATTCCCTGCTTTCCCGCTGGATCTAACAGAGCAGGCCAATGGGCTCCCATTGTCGCCTCCGCCCTTGCAGCGTGCGGGTCGCTCTACATGCTCCTGGCTGAGGACATTGACGCGGCCAACAGTGAAGCCACGCCGGACAGCATCTCGCACCACCCCCGCGGTCGGAGCACCCATGCGAGGCACTCGAGAGGGACTCCCACCCCTCCCGAGATGAGCAGGGTTCGCGTGTCCGTAGGAGGTGACGGAGCAGACCTCTCGGCCATTGACTCGGGAACTTCGACAGCTCCGCGGACGGGAATTCTGCAGTTCCACCGTCGGACCTCCTCGGGAGCCGACGCTGGCAACAGGCGAAAGGTGGCTCGGGCGCTGACGACCCTCAGCAACGCCTTTGGCACCGCATCCTCGGATCGATATGACGACTCCGAGTTTAAGCGTGGGCCGGCCCTCGACTTTCCCGAGATTCCCGGAGAGCAAAATCGGAACCGCGATCTTTCTCAAATCAGAGAGCGATACAACATACGTGGAGATGGCATCTCTACCCCTGGTGGCCGGTCAAGGGCAAGCAGCTGCAACCGCAGCGCTGCGGCTGGCAGAGACACAACAGGTCCGCCCCTGACGACGCACAACTCGGACTCGTTTTTCCTCTCTCTGCCTTCATCGACAAGACCAAATCTTCAGGCCACGACGGCTGATCCCGACCAGGATATCTCCCCGTCGACAAGAGGTAGAGCGCTATCTGGGGCTGCTCGACTTGCAGTACCATCCCCAGTCCATCTCATCCCTCCGCCAACCAGTCCGACATCCACCACCGCGCCTGTTGTAAAAATACCTGGAAGTCCGAGTTCCCCCACGGTTGTCGTCTTTTTTGACCATGTTTCCCATTCTTCTTTGGCCGGCCCGTCCAACCCACCAACCTCACCAGGATGAGCGACGGGGGACTCCAATAAACCACCAAAAGGGAATGGATGAATCGGCACAAACATGTCGGACGAAAACGGCAATTCGGACGACTGCGGGAAAGATTCTGGATCGTCCATCCCATTTGGAACACCGTCAAAATGCTTCAATCGAGGCCGTGCCCCTCGATAGGGCTCGGATGAGATGTGTGATCGACGCCAAGCTTCCGCGACCGAGACCCAGCGGACACCGTCGTGCCGAAAACATCTGAGCACCCAGTGAAACCGTGGGGGTCATCGCCGAGACTCGATGGGCCAGGCACTAGAGTCCAGGGCCAACTTTGGGGGCTCGCCCTGAAGCTGTTTCACGGCGTTGCCAGATCGTCGCTTCAACCACACCTCGACGCAGCCAATCGACGCATTCGCCATCATGGAAGCCAGCTTTGGGCTCGTGAGCATTGTGCATTGCGCGCATCGCATACTCTGACACCCACGATCTTTGGTTTTCCTCCTGAGGGACCGGACTCGGGACCTGAACATCTGGACCACATTGAAGCTGGGACAGGCTCGTTTATGATGTCTGTCTAGTCACCCTCGCAAACTCTCTTCTTTCCCGCTTCCTGTTTTCTCCCCACTCAAGATCAACCTGGATTCGATGCGATAATCGCGGGCCGTCGCTACCGAGCCGCCCCTCAGAAACAACCCCAAGCACCTGGTTGTGCTTTGGAATCCACCATGAACACATCATCGGTCTACGAAGTGACCTCAGCACAGTACAACATCACAGACGAGGCCCGGAGGAACTTTTCGAGTCCCTTGGGGAACCCGGCAGTCTGGCGAGCACGGCAGCAAACCGGCGACTTGGGCCCGACAACGAGGGCGTCGATATGGATTCTTCTCTGCGCCTCGTTGGTGTTCTTGTTGATGCGGCTCTACTGCAAGGCGATGCGGCATCGCAAGTTCCACGCCGATGACTGGTTCGCGATAGCGGCATGGGTATGGATTGGGTATTCCACCACTATATCAGATCGCGGACTGACAGTCGTGACTTAGATGGCACTCCTCGCAAGCACAATCTCGACCAACCGGACCGTCGACCTCGGGTTCGGCAAACATTCGTACATGATCGACCCTCGAAACCTCAACGAGATGTACCTCATCGGCAAGATATCCGTGACGTTTACCGTGTGCAGCCAGGCGTGGAGCAAGACGTCCTTTGCCATCACGCTGCTGATGATATCGGACGGATTCCACGGCCGCACTCGCATCTTTTTATGGTTCGCCGTCGTGTCGATGAATCTGTTCTTTGGCACATCCGCCCTGCTGTTCTGGGTTGGCTGCGCCCCCATCTCCAGGGCGTGGAACCCGTCTATTCCCGCAACGTGCTGGAGCCAATATGTGCCCGTCTTGTTTATGATTTTCACAAGCGGTGAGTTAGGCTGCGCCCTTTTTTTTTGGAGGTTATGGCTGACCAGAACAGCATATTCGGGCATCATGGACTTGATATTCGCCATCATCCCGTGGAAGATCATCATGAGGATGCAGATGGAAACCAAGGAAAAGATTGGCGTGGCACTGGCCATGAGCATGGGCGTGTTGTGGGTGCTTCTTCTGGTTCATGATGATGCTGTCTAACTTTTTTTAGTGCGGCCGCGGCAGCCTTTATCAAGTGCTCTTCGGTCCCCGAGCTCGCGGGACGCAACTTTTCTCGTAAGCACTGGCGCCTGCCTCTTTCAACGCTCCCTGGGATGGAAGCTAACACACCGCCAGACGACGGAGTTGGTCTTGTCATATGGGGCAACGCGGAGACGGCCGTGACGCTGATGGCGGCCTCGATGCCCATGTTCCGGTCTCTGCTTCGGAGCGCGGTGACGACGCGGCAGGAACCCCAACCCGCCCAGGGGAGCGAGCGGTCGAGACGGAATGTGGGTGAAAGCAGCACCAGCAGGTCCTCAAGACGGGTGTACTATAATAAGCCCAGAAGGGACCTGGTGACGATGACGGGCTCGACATGGACAAACGACTCCCGCATGTCGATCCAGACAGCGGTATCCGGGTTGGAGAAGCACTGATGCGGAGCGAATTGCGGGGGTGGCTGCGACAGAGTAAACAGGTGTGGGGCCCCAGGGAGGCACTGTTGCCTTGACGATATACGATGTGTTTTGTGGTTTCCAGGTTTTGGTGGAGCTGGGTTCCTTTGGTCGCTGGCGGGCGCCTTTGGTTGAGGACGGGCAGGATTCGGTTGTTTTGCCGCCGCGGAACGAGCGGCATGCATAGCGGGCAGAAGGGCGTTGGTTTGAGCTGGGTTGTCGTTTCTGTTGATCTGGACGGAGCGGGATGTTGCGACTCGACTTCAAGAGCACCTCCGCACGTAAAGTGGCAAGCTCGGCGGCATCCGAACGAGTCGATCTGGATCCAATTCGCATCTTGCATCCCGAAAAACGCCTCGTTATTTTTAGTGTCGAGTTAATCAAGTGCCCTGGGGAGCGGGACAGTTCTTGTATTCAGCCGCGATGGTGGAAAGGCAGCACGGAAGGTCGTCCGCCACCCAGACCATGCGAGACCAGCTGCAGCATAAATTTGACCGGCATTATCGCTAGAGTTTTACGCGCCACTCTATGACGACGGAGGCGGCGACACGACGCCTGGATTGGCGCACCCGGGCGGGCCCTCTTTTCCCTTTTCCGCCTCACGGTTCACCGATGCTCAACCCGGGGTCGACTTGTGGGTTGTGGGTTTTCGGGACCAAACCGCGGACCTGGACCTGAGTTGACACGAGCGACGCCGGCCGCTCGCCAAGTCCCGGCCGTGTCCCTCTTTTTCCCTCAAATGGGATGCTCCGTGATATATACGGCAATATGGACGGGCTGCAACCTCGAGGCGCCAAGGCGAGATGCTCTGTTGATGGCGACGGTTGAAACTGTTCAAGAGGACCAAGATATAAACCTCCGTCCCGGTCAGCAAACTCGATACAGAGAGCTTCTCTTTCCCCAGGTCCTCAACAAGCTTGTCCAGTCCCAATTGACGCTCTTTGATCCATCTCACTGCACCTTTTCGCCGTCAACAAGAGTCTTCGTCTCGACATAATCGCCAATATGCTTGCCAAGCTTACCCTCCTCGTCGGTGTGGCCGTCAGGTGAGCCCCATTCTGCCCTTGAACCCCTATCCTCCATGAGCTGGCACTAACACACCCAGCGCCGTCATGGGCCAAATCACCCTCGAGCCCAGCACCATCCGCACCGGGCGCGGGGAGCTCGCGGTGACCAAGACCGTTTCGGTCACCTCGGTCAAGACGGAGAGCTACATCCAGCGCATCACCACCACCGTCCCGACGACCATCACGCGCACCCAGGTGTCGACGTCGACGATCCGCCAGACGCAAACGCTCACGGTCGAGCGCACCGTCACCAAGGCCTGCGCGCCCAACGCCCCCTGCCCGACCATCACGTCGACCGCCACCGCCTGCGGGTCGTGCCTGGTCCCCGCATGCACCCGCACCGAGGTGCTCACCCGCCCCTGCGGGTGCAGCGGCGCGCTGCCGACTGCTGTTGTTAGCTTTCCCTGCAACCGGGCCGACTCTTGCGAGAAGATTGGGTGCAAGACGGTTTATGATATCAAGACGGCCGCGTGCTAATGGGTGGGAGTAAAGGAAATAAAGGAACGGAAAAGGAAAAACATTTCTTGTACATGCATATCTCCATAGCCCTGGTATCATACTATACCCCCATGACCAACCTTGCCCGGTCCCACAGCTTCCACTGCTCCTCGTACACACTCCCATCGACAAGCCTTTGACATGGGAGCTCTCCTGGTTTGACAGATAGAGTTCCTGCAAGCAAGGATGCCCCTGATTTACCCGTCACCACACCAACATCGTGGCTTGCCTTGCCGTGATTAATCCCCGCTTCTGGGTATAGGGTGCAGCACCGTGGTCATAGGCAGTGCTTGAAGAATCTGGGGAGATGCAATGACGTGCTAGTCATGGAGGGCGGGAGGGTCTTGGCTTCGTTGAGACGGTTTGTCTTGACATTGACTGTTGTCTGACCTTCTGCTTCCCGTTGTTATGATGTAAGTTTGCTGGTTGTTGTATTGGTACAAGTTCTTGACCGGGTTCGTATTCGTCGGTCTATCCTATCACACACAAGCATTCTATTCCGGATGTCAAAGATGTTCAGTTCTCTTCCCTCTTACACATCACATGTTGAGACCCATCATCCCAAGTCCAGCCATGACCCCCCACCCCGCGGGATGGATCTTGGAACCCGCTGCGCTTGTGGCTTGACTGGACGAGCCCGTCGTCTTGGACGCCGATCCCGTCCCGAGACTACCGAAACCCGCTCTTCAACACGAGTTAGTTGCCATGTTGATCCAGGTCAGGGACGAAAGACTTACCCTCCCGTCGAACTGGCACCACTGCCAGTGCTTCCACCGCTCCCACTGCTATTCCCACTCCCACCAGTCCCTGAACTACCCCCAGTACTACCGCCGCTCCCCGTATTCCCCGCCGGATCCCCATCCTTCCCAAACCCCACCCCCTTATTCGCCCCCGGTCCGCACTTCTCCGCAAACCAGTCCGGCTGCACATAAAACTCGGCCTCGGCGCACAGCTCCGGGAAAAACATGATGCAGTACGAGTACCACCCCCCGGCGACCTTGTCGCCGGCGGCCATGGGCAGCGTGTCGACGGCGTTGCAGGTCGACACGCAGTTGACGATGCGCGGGCCGCCGTCGCCGGCGCAGAGGCAGTTGGCGTAGGCTCGGGTCTCGTAGTCGCCCGGGCACGAGTTGACGGCGGAGTCGACGCAGGTGTTGCATTCGGGGTAGGGGAGGGGGATGATGACGTTGTTGAGGGCGGAGGCGAGGGGGAGGAGGAGGAGGAGGGGGAGTTTGGGGATCATTTTGGGGGGGCTTTGGTGGAGTGCTTTGGTGTAAGTGGTGATGATGAATGGTGAAAGAGTTGGAGTTGAAATTTGGACAAGGTTTCGAGGACGACGTCGACGGAGCGATGCTCGGTCTTGTATTTCCCATTCCTGAGGCTCTGCTCTTGGATCAAGAATCCTGCGGTCTGGAACTCCCCCCTGACCCCTCAAAACATGCGCTATCGACGCCACTAGCCCTGCGGCCAATGCCGTTGACTTTGAGGCTCGGTAAACGCTGGGTCTAAACTGTCTCGAGGCTCAGCTGAAAAGCAGGGTCCATTGTGTCTGGCGCTAAACTTTGGAGCTTTCAGCTCAACGTTCCCTTGAGAAGGTCCGAGCATGGGTTCTGTAACCCGTATCTGATAACAGCCCGTGACTTTGACCGTTGATTTTTATGTCTCTTTTTGGACATTTTCATTATGCTATCAAGATATCACACTGATGATTCTCGGTTGTTCCGCTCTGACCAATTTGAAAGCAAATGTGCTTGCACGGCAACTAGAAGGCTGATTGTGGGAAGACGAGGCTTGAAGGAAATACTTGACTGCAAACCATTATTTACACTGGCAATTTTGCGGTGATTCAGCTATCTGCACTTGCAGCCCTGATGGAGTATTTCTGACAGAGCCGGACTTGGAAATCAGTGCGGAATGGGCTCAGGGTAGGGGGCGATTTGATGATGGCACTGAAGAGGCCGTATCTGTAAGTTACATGTGACTGCTACCGAGGAGGCAAAACTAGTGTGGGAGAGAGTCAACGAACCTTGTTAGGCATTTGCATTTCAGAATCGGAGAAAGGAGACACAGGTAGATGGTTGAAGGTGCGTTCCACAGAAACTGGCAAGAGAGTAGAGATAGTATGGAAGGAGGATATGTTGACGGCAAACGTTGACTTGGATGTTGAATTTCTTGGCCATGATGGAAGTTGTGCGTCTTCAATATCTTCTACTTGTACCTTGATACTCAGGTGGGCACTTGTCCAAACACTGCCACGATGGTGATTCTGAAGCTAAATTTGTAAACTTCCTGCGCCTATGTTGTCATCTTCCCAGCTGAAGAGCGTTCCTGGTGCCTGCGTGCTACATGAACGTGCAAAAGGGCCATGCAGCCTTTAGCAACCGAAAGTTGATGCAAACTCAACGCCCTCCTCCAATACAACCCCCCTTCAGTCTTGGGGGCCAAACTGGCACACAACGAAAGTCGCATCCCAAGAAGGAATCTTGCTCATCGCATTCCTCATACGAGGAGCCGGCATCGGAAACATCAACTCTCCTTCGCCCCATACCTGAAAGACATCCCACCGGCCACCGCGGCGGAATAATGGAACCCCGACAAGTTCACCACACTCGGCGACGTCCTGTTGGGGGGACTTGTGCAAAACACAGGGATATACCTTTTCCCACATGGCGAGATAAACTTGAACAATGGGTTCTCGAATAGTTTGAATGCCTGCTAACACCGGTACCTAAAGACTCCGAGTCCTTGTTGACACACTTTGAAAAAGTTCGAAGGAACAAGTTAGAGTCGAGTCGAGACGGATGAAATATACTTTGGCAGTATATACGAGGGTAGAGAAAGTAACAAAGGATGCCAACATTGGAGTAGGAAAAGAAGGAACAGAATATCATATCTCGACGGATGCAAAAAGGGCCGACAGCCGACATAGTCGTACATCCAACTCGTCTCCGTGGCCGCCATCGCGATTGAACTCGTCAAGTCAACAGATTTAGCCGGCCAGTGCACAGTCGGAGGGCTCGGGAGGCTTGTGACAATGTTAAGGTGGCATTCCCTGCCGGTGTGTGGAGCAGTCTGGTAGGCGAGGGTTGGCGTGCAACGGCATCGCCATGAGGATCGGGGATTCAACCACCTTCATTCGCCGTCACACGGATTGCGAGGCCAAAAGTCCCCGCTGAATCCTCCGGCTTGATCACAAAAGATGCCCGCTTATCAGCATGGGGATGCCACTTGGTGGACACCGTCAGCCCTAAGATGTAGGGTATCCGCAAGGAAATGAGCTCTTGCCTAGGTCCGCAGCTCCGGTCGATCTGGAAGACCGTTCTCTCGCTGGCAGACTCGGACCTCGCCAAATCATCAACGATTCATTGCCAATATTCGCCTGTTTGCCGATCAATAGGATATTAAACATAGCCCTCAACAAGCCCGAGAGAGCTTAATGTGTGTGCTTGCAATCGCCAGAAAAGCTGACCCTCTCCGTTCTGGTGATATATTTTAGCAGTGAGACAGGGAAGGGCGCCGAGAGCTTTCCCGGAAGGATCCAGGTGCTAGCGTGGAGGCCGATATGTACCGGTCTAGCCAGGGGATACTGCAGAAGCCGGGGCACTGCGTCCTGGTCTCCGTATCTTCCAACGACGGACTTGTCCGTGATCCCGGGGCAGGACTAGTCTACCTGCCCCTTGGGAGAACCCCTCGATGCTGTGGTTCGGCATCGTCGTCAAACACTTCCAGGCATAATCACCGAGAACCTGTCTGCGGACACCGACATATGCCGTGCCCCGGCTCACGAGGCCAGATTAGGTCGAGGCCCTCGTCTCAGCTCCAGGCCCCGGGGCCAGAGTGCATCTATGCTGTGCGACGCGGTGTCGTACAGCACGAGGCGCACACTATTTATCATGGCAGTGCGCCATCATCGTACGGCTGCCAGTTGCGGAGCTGCCTGAGAATCTGGGGCTCTTTGCCAGTCGGAGACAGCCATGATTCAAAGGCGTTCGGGCTGAGGGTCAGGGGGTTCTTGATGGGGTGGTTCTTGGGCCAGACCTCAACTTGTTATCGTCCAGGCAGCCATGGTTCGGCTTGGGGACGCTATGATGAACAGAGTAACAAGCTGGATCCTTGCAAATGTTGCGCAAATCTGGGACGGGGGCGGTGCCGCCCTGGAGTGACTTTATCGTCGGGGTCCCGGTGACACTTGAGACCTGTGTTCATCATCAACCCTACAGTGATCCCCGAGGGAGATGCGGCGCTCATGCCAAAGATTCATCTCAATGAGCATGTTTGAGAGGGCGAAGCTATTCGTTGGTATCAAGCTCTTGTGTGTTTGGTGTGGCTGTGAGTCGTCGAGTATTAATAGGCGCCGGTAATGTGTGTGGAGCTTGGAGTTAATATCGACGAGGCAAACTGTTGACTCGAGAGGCCTTTGGGAACTTGAAGGAGCCGAGATATCGGATACTTGACAATGTTCTCAACTTTGGCAGCTGCTTCAAAATCCTATTTTCCAATTAACTTGGACCCAATGTAAACATTTCTCCGCTCGGAGTTTCATGAGCCTGAGATAGACTGCCAGACAATGATGACGACGGCAGTTGTCAATGACCGGGCAGAAGAAAATAGATCGCCAGGGGAGGCAACATTGGGAGACGAGATGTTTGGCCCCCAGGTTTAGGCAGGGACTTTGAAGGAACGATTGCAGAGTCCCCCGTTGGTCGGGACAACTCTGGTGTTGAGAACCCAAACTTTGTCTGGACATGTGGCTGCGGGTCCTGCTGACGGCCCGGATGTGTGGCTGCGGCGGTGCCGCCGAGCAAGGAACCCGCGAGGCGCAACTTTGCGCAGCAGGGGAGCATCGCCAGTGGTCCCGATGTCGAGACAGAGACCCGGGAGTGGTCGGCGGATGTGCCGAGCTTGGAGTGGTTGGGGAAGCTGACCCACCATGAGGGAAGCCATCCGTCTCACTGCGTCGCCGTCCCCGCCGGTCGGATGACATGGGCGGCGAACATCTGGACCACCATTGATAAGCCGGCCCCAACAGTCTTGGGAGATCTGCGTCAAGGGGCCCCAAGAGGAGACGGCCAAGGGAATTCAGCGTCTTGAGATATTGTGTTATAAGTCGTGGGCCGTTCCTATTGCTCCTCCGGGACGGAGTCCGAGGCGGAAGAAGTCGAGATGCGGGGATATCGGCATCGGAGACCGTGTCGAGAGAGGATCTCATCCCCGGGCATCGTCCCCACTATTAGAGTGGGAGGCAATATCTCACCGCCGATGCTTGGTCCATGCATGTCCATGCATGTGTTGATGCGGAAAGCGAAAAGCCCCATGGCCCCCGCCGACACGTCGGGGCTGGAGACAGGCAACGGCATGGGCACATCTCGACACGACGGGGGGTGGTGGTGGGGGTCGAGTGTGTCGCCGCCGCCGCAGCAAATGTCGCCGTTGAGGATTGCGGGAGAGCTGGGAGGGTTGCCGTGGCCAAAGATGTGGATTGCGTGGAATGGCCCGAATCGAGCTTACCCCTCCATCATCTCTGCTGGGCGATTGGGGGGGTGCGCGGCCCAGCATGCCGAGAGGAGGAGCTGGAGTCGACGGAACCCAACCTGGATATGAAGAAGGGCGAGAATTCTGTCTCTCAAGATCCCGTTTGTTCCTCAGCACGGTTGAAACCACGGATGGGAATGAGGGAAAGAGTTCCCACGCAAGCCACTCTTGCCCAGTGCTTATCGCAGCGCAAGGAAGGCGTGCGTGATGCTGTGGTGGGCAAGAGCGGGGGTGGGGTAGCGAGGAGAGAGTAAGATGCCCCTCTACTATGGTAGGTGCCCCTGTCTCTCTCTCTTTCCCTTGGGAAAGACTCCAGGGACGCTGCATTCAGCAAGAACCTCGCTTGTCCGGCGTGATTGGCTTCCGCCTGGCCTTTGGTGCTGTGTGTCGGCATGAGTGGATGCCATCGAAACCTCTTTTTTGGGCAGGCCTGAAACCGACGCAAGCGCAGGCGCGGCGCAGAGGGGACTGGGGCAGGCTCGGCAGAGCACGACAGAAGACTCCGCCAAGCCGTCGCGCATGCTTTAGCCCGAACTTGTCGCGGGGCTGCGCCGACGCTTTGCAGATGTCGTGGTGGTGCGTGACTGACTGCACAGTGGACACTGTCGCACCGCAGAGCCCGTCGAGACATGGAAGATTCGGCTCCCCGCCAGCGTGGACAAGCCTGCCCAGGGCTGTCTCTTGAATGGCCTTGGCTGAGGTGGTGGCGGGTGAATGCAGGCGACAGTCATGGCTGGCTGGGCGTCGACAGCCCGAGGACGGGGCTGGAAGGAACTTTGAGACCGAATTCCATTGCCCTCGCTGCCCTCGACCGAGCAAGTCGGTCTCGTCTGGTCGGTCGGTCAGGACTGGACTTGAAAGATGGGTCGAAAACAGCTCCCGGCCAGATGGGTTTCGTCTGAAAATAGCAGGCGAGGTCACACCCCGCGGCGTCTGATTTTGGAGAATGGACGCGACCGGTCCTCATTTGGCTACCCCGCCGGCGGCAGCTCAGCCAACCACAGCACGTCTGTCGGGTGCTGGGGGCCATTGACTTCAGGCGGCAGAACAGACCCACCCCCTCGCTCCGTACCTACCTTCCATTCCTTCAGTGCGTCACGCTCTCTCCAGGCAGGTCCAGAGGTTCTGCAGCTTCTCCAAGAATCCCATCAGCGCACTGAGCCCAGTTGCACCAGGCAGGAACAGAGAAGAGGTCTTGATCTGCATCTGCGTTCATCTATTTTTCTCGCCTTCTAGGTTGCTGCATTTCTCCATGCAGACTCTGCAGACTTTGCATCCAACACTCCCAACACTCACCTCGCACCCGCGAATGGACTCGCACGTCGCGGCATCCGGGGCCGTCCTCACACCGCGTTCCATTCTGGGAGCACCCACAATCACCAGCCGTCCCCCGGGCGTCGAGTCCGCCAATCCGCAGGCCTCGGCTGTATCGACGCCCAAGGGCGGCCACGGGAGCCACGGGAGCCAAGCGACGACAATGGCCGGTGGCACACACAGCGATGGGGAGGGAGGGGACCCCGACGGCCTTAGGGCTGCATTGAAACCAACTCGCCCGTCGCCCATCGGCCATCGGCAGCCTGCCAGTCAGCATCCGGTGAGACGAGACAGCGGTACCTCTCGCCCAAGGCCATCTCGCTGGGTACCTCGCCGTCCTCCCCGACCCACCCGGCTGACCTCGAGCCGATGGAGAACTGGGAGGCACCGAGGAGGGCGACATGGATGACGGGACCGCAGGGCGACGGACGCTTCCCCAACGTTACACTTTGACGAGCAGCACAGCCACCCGTCTCCGATGGGAGTGCAACGTCTCCATTTTTCCCTCACGGTTGATCGCGTTGCAATCTATTCTTCTCCACGACGACCAGCGAGGACTGGTACCGTGGACGGGAGGGCAGACAGATATAAGGCCGGTTGGGCCCTGCTCGAGAGAACCCCCAAAGAAGCCCAAGCATATCCAGAAAACATGGTCTAGAGCCCGACAGTCGACCCTCTTGTTTTCTTGTCGTCTTGTTTCCTTCTGTTTCCTAGGTTTCAGTTCTCTCTCTTCCTTTCTTGGTCTTCTCTCCGTTAGAGCCCTGCCGTACACACACGGTGTCCCTGGAATCCACCCAGCCCTCCAAGTCATCGGCCTTTGTTCTCTGCAGGATCACAGCCAGCCTAACAAGGGCGGCCGCCAGCAAACATGCCGAGCAAAAAGACCCCCCCCGCCCTCACCCTCACTCAGGCCCAGGCCTTTGGAGACCTTCAGGGCGCCGCGACTTTCCCCCCTCCGCCAACCCGCGCGACCCCTCCTCCCTCGTCCGAGGACCGAGTCTTTTCCTTTTCCCCAAAGTTCGCCGCCCGCCTCCGACCCCGAGCCAAGCGATCGTCGTCGACACCACCGTCTCCCTCCGCCAACATGCCCGGAGCCAAGCTCCCCACGGCCACGAGGGCCTTTCGCCGCCGGAGCGCACAGGTCAACGCGGGATCGCCAGGCACGCCTGGCCAGCCCGTCTACGAAGATGTCATTCTCTTCCCCAAGGTCTACGAGGAGGCCTGGGGCGCCATCGAGGCGAACCGTGACGACCTCGACCGCGCCCGCATCTTCCTCCTTCGCATCGCGACCATGACGGGCGACCCGCACATCATCAACGAGCTCCGCCAGATCGTCGCCATCCAAGAGCACCGCAGCGTGCACGCCCTCGCCCTCGCCATCCGCATGCACATCTACGGCGACCGCCACGCCGAGTTCACACCCACGCCCTTCCTCCAGGCCGTCCGCTTCATGCTGATCAAGGCCAAGGTGCCCGAGGCCGTCTTCTCGGACCGCCAGAAGCAGACGCTCGACTTCTTCTTCGACCCCACCCTGCACCGAAACACCACGCCCCTTCCGATGGGCGAGCTTGTGCGCTACCGCTACCCGGCCGGGCGCCTCAAGATCTGCATCATCGGCGGCGGCCCCACAGGGCTGGCCTCGGCCATCTCGCTCGCCGAGAAGGGCGCCGGCCGGATCGAGGTGCACGTCTGGGAGCAGCGCTGGGTCATGGACGTCAACGGCCGCATCGACTACCCCGCGACGGCCAAGCGTCGCGACCAGGTCGTCACTCTCCAGGACTCCGTCACCACCCTTCTCAGCCAGGCTTCGTTCGATGCCCTGTTTGCCGGACGCCCGGAGCGCGTCTGGCCCGGCTCGGCCAACATCCAGATTCGCAAGGTTGAGGACCGCTTCCTGAAGCGGTGCCAGAACGAAGAGTTTCGCGGCCTCATCCACCTTCACGCCGAGGGTGTCACCCGCGAGGAGCTCCAGGCCGGCAAATGCGGCGACTTCCACGTGCTTCTCGGCACCGACGGAGCCGCCTCATGGGTTCGTCGCAGCTACTTCCGCGGCTACGAGAATGAGCGCGGCAAGAGTTACGCCCTGGGCCTCGCCTTTGACCGCGGCGCCAGGGGTGGTCTGCCGTGGAGCCAGTCGCTCAACATGTTCCTCACGCTGGGCCAGACCCGCTACCTGCTCAACGCCAGCGACCACGACGGGCGCGGCTACCTCAACATGCAGCTCACCGAGGACGAGTGGGACAAGATGGTGAGCGCCGACGGCGGCCCCATCCACTTTGGACGTCCTTCGTGTCTGCGCCGACCAGACGGCAGCCTCCCCGAAGGCTTTGACGAGGGCCGCGTCTTCAAGCCCTCGCTCGATCGCAACTCGGACACGTGGAAGTCGATCGAGGACGGCCTCAAGCTGTTTGGCTTCCGCGAGGAAGAGGTCATCAACGTGGTCCGCATTCCCATTGTGGTGCAGGCCGTCCGCGAGGGCGTTCAGATGCTCCCTCTCGAGGATTCCCGCTTCGTCCACCGGCCGCATGCCCTTGTTGCCCTTGCTGGTGATGCCATGATGGTACGTTGTCTCACCTTTACACTCCACCTTTAGCCTTTGTTGCACCCTTTTGCACCCGAAACACAATGCCCTGAAACAGTTGCTGACATTTGCCGCAGACTGTTCACTTTTGGCCCGGTCGTGGTCTCAACAGCGGCATCAAGGCCGGCATCGCTCTTGGCGACGAAATCGTCCACGCCCTCAACATCGGGCGCTTCGCTGGCCTCCAGCTGGACGCCATGAAGGAGTACAACGACTTTGTCCTCAAGCTGCAGAACCGTGAGCACGACAAGCGCAGCATTCCCATTCTCAACCAGTCGGGCACACCCGAGATGCTGGGTTGGCTCCTGCAAAAGGCGGCGAGCGTGCCCGATGAGGTGGCAGTGGAGTGGCTAGTCGGTGCCATGTCGCAGATCGCCGATCGTCTCGAGCAGCGTGACGACTGGCAATTCCCCAAGGAGGTCAACATTGAGCCGCAGATCCGCATTGTTCTGCGTCAGCTCCACAGCCTCACGCTGCGGGAGATGGCTGTCAGCTTCCCCTGGCCGACACGGGAGATGGCTGGCGCCGAGGTGCTGCCCATCCGGTCCATGAAGCCCGAGGAGAAGCAAAAGTGGATGCAGCAGCTCTGGGGTATGCTGACGGCCGAGAGGAAGCGGGAGAAGGATGCGGCCCGCGCCCGTGCCGGATCCAACCCCAACGTGACCAACGCACGCTTCGAGGCCCCCCGCGCTCGATCCCGCTCGCCCATCAACTTTGCCCGCCTCGGCCTCGGCGACGGGCCTGCCTCCCCGCCGTTGCCGTCCGAGGCCCCGCCGGTCAATGCCGCCCAGGCCATCATGGCCAACAGCGGCAACCTCGACAGTGCGGCGAGCTTGCGCAGGAGCAACGCCACTGGCAGCCAGCGTTCGGTCCGACGTTTCAGCAACGCCAATACGCTCGGTGTCCCGGGGACCACGCCGTCGCCTCCTGCCAGCGAGCAAAACGAGCCCGAGTACGTCACGACCCACGGCGGCGACGAGGTGCACTTCAGCGCCGACAGCCGCAGCCGCCCGCGCTCTCCGAGCCCCCAACCACCGGCGGGCTTTGGCGAGATGAACCTGACCCGCTTGCTGAGCGTCAAGAGGCCAAATGGCTCGGTGCTCTCCGACGCCATGGCACTGGCCTTGTTCCGCGTGGATGAAGATTGAGGGGTATGACATCATGGGGTTTTGCGGACGGCTACGGGTCTATTGGATGACGACTAATGACATTTTGGATGGAGTTTGGACAAGATGACGGACATCATCAGCACGGCGCAGGCGGTGATTTGGAAGAGACCGGGACGAATCTGCAACACAACCCCGCTGCTATTATTAACGTGGATGTAATTTTAGATGGTGGCGGAATTGTTGGGACGGGCATAGAACAGCATGATTACTACAAGATGATATCAATAAGCTTATTTTGACAATAATCCCGCGGTGTTGTCCTTGTGCCAGATTGGAGACGGTAGCACAAATCAGAAATACAACACTAGACTATTTATATCTGCCCATCTCCAACCTCCATCTACGGATATAGTCTGCCAGCACGGGAGAGGCATATGCCAGGTACTCCCGCGGCCCTCGACCCTCCCCACCCACACTACATGCCGGCAGCAGCACACCCGAATTAGATCGACAGCATAATAACGTGCCGTCTCGCGCTTCCGACACACAGGTTGACGGCTTGCTCTATTAGCATCACAACCCCAACCTCTCAGATGCTTACGTCTGGACATCTCACTAAGCGGGCACTATTGAACTTTGGGGTTTATTGGGGTCATGGAGATGAATGGAAATAGCAAGAGAACTTCGGTCTCCAAAGTCTGGACCCAGTCTCGAAATGGACTCAGACTTGGAGCAAGTTTGACTCAAGCACATCTATTTCAGAATGTTTGTCAGGGAGCGTCGGCGGTCAAGTGACAGGTACGAAGCGCCAAGCTAGTGATCAATGGAAGTTGGGGGCGTGATACTTGTGTAGAAGTTTGAACAAAGAAGTCCCCAATCCAGTGCTGATCAAGATCTCGGAACATGCTGTCCCAGTGAACATTCAAACCGGCGATGAAGTGTAGATGGATCGATGCCAAACGGCAGATGTGTGTGTATGTGCATCCAAGTCAAAATATATACAAGAATTGTTGGTTCGTTGCTTGCGACAATCACCATTGTCCTCGTTCCTCATTGCGTCCCGAGCCGACGCCCACGTTGAAGCCGGCGCCGGAGACGCTCACCACCGATACTCACTTAAAGGCACTGCGAGTACCACTGGTTCGACTGCTTGCACGTCGACCCCGACTGGCAGCAGGTCGCGCCGTTCCAGCCCTGGCCGCCGCACTGGCCGTAGCGAGCCGCGCACTGTTGATATTGTCAGCGTCCGCTCCCATGATATGGGTCGAGAAAGGTCGGGGGAACTTACGCTGCCGCCGCCGCCGTTGCCAGGCTGCGTGGTAGGCTGGGGCTGGGGCTGCGAGGGGGTGCCACCGCCGCCCGAGGAGCCGCCGCTGGCACCGACGTTGACGGTGGCCGAGCCACTCGAGAAGTAGCCCTCGGTGGCGACGATCTGGTAGTCGTGGGTGCCGAGCTGGAGACCGGCGGCTTGCCATGCGCGGAAGTCTGGATCGTCTCTGTTAGTGTCCTGTCCTCGGGCAAGGCAAAAGGGGGAGACGTACGGTTGCCCATGGTGACGGTGCCGCCCGAGCGCTTGCTCGTGCGCACCGACCAGTACTGGTAGAAAGTCTTGGTGCCATCGATCGAGGGCTGGTTGACGCGCTGCGAGCGGAAGATGTTGTAGGTGGCGCCGTCTGTGGTGACGGAGCCCATGCGCGTCCCGCCGGACGAGGGGTCGTAGGTGCCAAAGTTCTCGACGACGTAGTACTCGACCAGCGGGTTGCGCGTCCACCCGTAGACGGCGAGGTACGAGTTGCCGTTGGGGCTGTAGTTGGCCGTGTAGTTGATGGTTCTGTGACTCTGTTTAGCTTGGGTTCAAGGGGTTGTGTGCGAGTCGCGGCGGCGTACCGGTCATTGCCCGGGTTCCATCCCTTGCCGCCGACCCAGTTGCCGTTGCCCGACCAGGTGGCGCTGTACTGGCCGCCGGCCTCGTTGGTGTAGCGGATCTGGCCGGCGCCGTCGGTCCAGAAGGAAAAGTAGTAGCCGTTGTGCGTGCCGGTGGCGCTGCTCGAGTAGGACTGACGCTTGGCCAGCGCGGCGAAGGGGGGCTCGGGGGCAGCAAAGACCCCGGCGGCCGCCGAGGCAGCGAGAAGGAGGGAGGAGATGGCAACCATTTTGACTTGTCTGACCTGGCGAGTTGAAGGATGGACTGGATGGTGGTGGTGAGAGGGAATGGTGGTTAGAGGGAGGAGGGCCGTGAAGTTTATATGCACCGTGCCTCCTCCCTCCCTCTCGATAGGAGGGTGGTCTCGACCAGTCCGTGTGGTATCTAGCGCCGTGAAAATAGCTTGTTTGGGATTGATTTCCTAGTGCCTTGGTGACTGTGATTTCGTTCTGCGCGGGGCATTGGGACACGGTCGTGATGGGAAACATTTGGGTCTGTTCCCCTGACCCCCCTGTCTAGCTGGCCCCTGTCATCGTCATGCGCTCGGTCTGAGGGGAATGAAGGCCGGAGCGGGCGACGAAAACCGGGGAAATGCACACCAAGTGGGTGGTTGTGCCCGCCGTAATGTTACCCTTTTCCATGCGCCTCGTGGTGGTATCGGAGAGTTGGCGTCGAGGTTGAGGCTCAAATCGCCAATTGGACGCTCTGAGCAGCGAGCAGTGCTCTTGGTGTTGAAACTGAAGAACAAGATTCGAGGTCATCAGCTTCAAGTTCGGGAAAAGAAATATCTGTCGAGAACATCAAGTCTCCGGAATCTAGTAACAGACAGTCACTCTTAGGACGATAGCGTCGCCGTCTTGCTTGTCATAATCCAAGGCCACGGCGAGAAGGTGTATCGGTTGGTGGTTCCGATGCTCCAGTGCCCAGACATCAACTTCACCACGACCCTGGACATCCACGCCAGAGAATGCAACCCACCAAACTCGCCTTGTCGAAGAAAAGAAGGAACCTGATTCGAGCGTCTCCCATGATTGTGATTTCCCTCGTTTTCACAACCCGGTTGCCAACCGCCCGAATGTTCACCAAAGGTTGAGCCTCACTTGTTTCCAGGAACCGGGTCGGTAGTTGGTAGCTGAGTGACCCACTGCCCTCCGACGTGAAAGAAAGGGGCCTCGGCCCTGCAATCTTCTCCCATAGTGTCCCCAGGCTTTAGGGCCTCCAGAAGCATTACAGAATGCAAAGCGCTGTGGCAGTGCCCAGAACATCGGCGTCCTAGCGGCCGAGGGTCGTGGCAGTGTAGTAATGCCGGCGAACAGGGCACCGCCAACCTGCCGAACCATCCGCCGGCTAAAATCCCAAAATGCCACGCTGCGATCTGGGGAAACCAGGTTTCCCCGTATTTTCAACGGGCGACTAGGCCTCCTTTGGGCGGCCGCGTCGACGCCTCCGTGCCTCCGTGGTTCCGATGGCCATGGACTCTTCGCGCGACCTTCTGCAAGGGGCAATGGCAGTTCTCGGGCGTTGCGCGCCGAGAAGACAAGGGACAAAACGGCGGTCTCCGTTGCATCGACGAAATAGCCTGTAATGTCCGATGGCCGAGTAGCAATGGCCGGTGGGAAGTACCGGAGGAATCCCCGCAAAATGGTCGTCGCCGACAACTCACATGATGGCTCCAGTCTCGTTGACAGATGGGGAAGATGACATGGCTTGCTCGCTCAAAGGGAAGCGCGGGGTGAGAAGAAGCGGTCCGGTATGCCCGCTCGTCTTCCACAATGTTCGGTCGCGTCGGCTGCGGGGCCGACGTGGACGTCATGAGTCCGGCTGTCCGAACTTTCCAGCAAATGTCCAAAGAATGGCATTATTAGGTAACAAGCCAGAGCTATGCAGTCCAGAATGAACAAACGCCCTTGCACCGAAGTCATCGCAGCCCCAAGAAAGAGAACCCCGTGCCGGAAGTTACAGCTTCGGCTTGTCCTCCCCTGACGCCTCGACCACCTCGTCGTACCTCTCATACGCATCTCCCTCGGCGTCAAAGTTGAGCAGCCACGGCTCCCGTGGCAGGTGGATGAGTTCTGGGTTCGCCCAAACCTTGTTCCAGTCCGCCTTGTGCCAGCGCTCGCGGGTCTTGGGACCTTGTGCCTGCGCGCGATGCACCCGCCCGTACCGGAGCTTCTCAAACGCACGCAGCGCCCGCGGGATATCCGCTCTTCCGCTCAGCTCCAGACACGCGGCGAGCACCACACCGTCTTCGATGGACTGGCTGGCGCCCTGGATCGACGTCGGCAGGAACGGGTGGGCCGAGTCGCCGATCAGCGCGATGCGGGCCAGAGGCGAGATGAAGGTAGGTAGCGGGTCGCGGTACACGAGCTTGTGGTCAATCAGACGGCCCGGGGGCGTGGCCTTGACGAGCTCCCGGACCACCGGACACCATCCGGGCAGGTATGTGAGGGCCTCCTCGGGCTTGCCGGGAAACTGCCAGCTCTCCTCGATGTTGCCGTCGTCAATGTGGGTAAAGACCCAGTTGACCTCGGTGCCGTTCTTGATGGACGACGCGAGGAAGTGGATGTCGGGCCCGATGAAGCCCTGGTGCGTGTCGCCGTCGGCGACGAGGTGGCGGAGGATGGGGTTGTTGATGATGCGCTCGGCCGGGTACCACGCGCGGTAGACGGCGTACCCCGACGACTTCGGGTTCTCGTCGAACCCGAGGACGATCTTGCGGCCGCGCGAGCGCACGCCCTCGGCGGCGATAACGACGTCGGCGCCGAGGCGTTCGCCGGTGCTCAGCACGACGCCGGCTTGCGGGGGGTTGTCGGTCTCAAAGTAGTCCTCGACTCGCTGGCCCAGTCGGATGTCGATCCCGCGGGCGACGGCGTGATCGTAGATGATTCGGTGCAAGTGGCCGCGGTGACCGTTGATGCGACGGCCCCAGGCGGTTTCGTGGGCAAAGGACTGGCGCGTGACAAACTTGCCCTCGTGGTGATAGAGGTCGAGCCACTTGGTTTGGCGAGCGATAGCCTCCATGGCATCGACGACGCCGGGCCAGCGCTCAAAGGCCTTGGAGCCATTGGGGTCGAAGCTGATGATGTCGCCGATGGCTGTGATTTCGTCAATGTCGTCGACCTTTTCGAGCAGCGTCACCGAGTGCCCCTTGCGGTCGCACTCGATGGCTGCCGCCAGGCCGGCGAACCCGGCGCCGACGACCAGCACCTTGATGCCCGACGGGGGGAGGCGAGGGTATCGGTCTGCCATTTTCTGGTCTGAAGGACGGTCCTGGCGCATTCAGCCCCGGTGTTTGCGGCGCGGGGGAGGACGGGAGTAATGAGCGGGCGGCTTGCCGGCGCCGGGCCTTGATCTAGGTCCGGCAATTCCGCGACATGATTGGACCATCGACACCGAGCACGGGAATAGTCCGAGGTGCCCGTTCAAGTACGGGACGCCCATGGTAGCAGCAATAGCCTGAATCGAGAATCCCGGACCCCGCTCGTTGCCGCGATGCCATGAAGACTGCGTGTTGGAGTGCCCTGGAAACAGCGCCGAGTTCCGGCGGTCTTGGGGTTCATCTGCGGGGTAGAGTCTGGAGATGGAGAGTCGTCCTGTTCATGAGCGCGGCGTCGGGAATCTGGGAGCCTTCATCTTGGCGAATTGACGGAAGGGGTTGCGATTCGTCTGCCTCAAGCGGGAAGGGGCCGATGAAAAACAGCGACACCAACACCACGTGCCTCATGGAGCCATGTCATGAAGATGGATGCACTGCAAAGGACCGGAAGCGATGCTGCCTCTGGCGTTGTCGGTGGGTTGGGGGTGGTTGCATCAGGCCGCTTGGTGAAGAGAGACAACTGGCGTCAATGCCTAGAACTCGGAACAAGCCGACATCTGCCCCAACATCAACACGAGAACCTGCAGTATGTTTAGTGGATGCCCGACCTTGGATGCGGGATGGTGGCTCGGTGGGTGCACGGAGGGGAAGAGGCGTTGATAGTGTCGTTTCAGAGCCAGACCAGACCAGCTGACGAAGAGGGACTGAGCTCGCTCGAGACTCCCATCGCCCTGGACGGACACGAAAGCCGACGGAAAAGCATGCTCAGACCCGATCACTTGATGAGAAAAGCTTCATTTTCGGCCTCCGGAAATGTATCCGGAGATGCAAAGAAGTGGGTAGGACTCGGGGAGGACACAAATGGAGAGGCGCCATGGAAAAGGAAAAAAGGGTCTTGCAAGCGCCAAAAAAAGGGTCCAATTTGCATCCAGCTTGTCCGCGTCAATGCGCGCCAGGGTGGGAATCCTGTTGATGGCAAACTGCGAAAGAAAAGCTTTTCCCTGCCGGGCGGGGCTGTCACCGCCAATCGGCAGCCCCCGCCTGTGAATCTCTCCATGATGGAACGCTGGGCTTCCATGGCAGCGACAGCGACATGGACATTCTCCATCCGACATGGGAAGGGCATGATTGAAAGTCGAAATACCATGGCGAGTGGAATAGGAAAAACATCTTGATCCCATCCATGATGGGCGGTCGGGGGGCATCCCCAGGTCCCGTTTGTTCGAGGAGGCAGAGTCTCGACCGAGACATGACGTCATGACCTTGTTCCTTGGTCCAGAACCCCGCACCAAAATCACGTTCTGGGCCTGGAAAAAATGCCAAGAGGGCCTAGACGGCGGAAAGTCCAGGCCTGAAGGGCGGGGAGTCGGAGCAAATGGTGCCCTCGGGGGCGCCCGCCCCCAATGCAGTTCCACAGAATCTGCTGGATGCCCTCCCCCCCCAAGCTTCCGCCTCCAGTCACCGTCTCCCCGTCTGCCCTCTCATTGCCCACCGACCTACCGATCGACTTTCAACTCCCCGATCCATCTTGAACGCCTGCAATTCTACCTACACAGCGGGACAACACCTCCATACACTGGCGACCGCACCGCCCTCGAGTCGCGACAACAACCACCCGAGTCCCATCTCTTCTTGCCAGGGTCCGGCCGTCGGTTTCTAGACCACCACCCTCTCTCCCTCCGCCGTCCGCCACAGGGCCAGGCACCGGGAGCTCGTCCGCTCGCTTCGCTCCCTCGCTCGCCGTCGCCGTTCGAACCTCCGCCCAGACACCGACAAACAAGACCACGACGCCCGACGAGGATCCCCATCTGCCCCGAGGTGTTAGCCTCCGCGATCTCGGAACCATGCAGCTTCCTTCGCCGGCAGACTCGGACGACGCCTCTTCCCTCCCGCCGCCGCTGGACGGAAACCTCCTCATCGACCTCTCGCCCCTCCCGACAATGGTGCTCTCGCCGTCCTGCTGCATCACCCGCGTCTCGAACCGCTTCCTCGACTGCTGGGCCGTGACCCGCGAAGACTGCGTCGGCCAGCAGCTCCTCAGATTCATCGACACACAACTGCGTCCCCCCGGCTCAGCCGCCATCCTGTACATCAGCGCCGCCATCGACGCCGCCGTCGCCGCCCGCGCCGAGCGCACCACCAAGTTCATCACAACCATCAACGCCACGTCGTGGAGGGCCCGCGTGCTGCCCATCTTCAACGGCGCCAAGCTGCTGGCCACGGTGCTCGAGTGGCAGGAGGGCTCGGCGCCCCTGATCGAGGAAGAGATTGTCCGTCCCGGCCTCTCCACTGACGAGGCCTTCCGCATCCTCGTCCAGGCCGTCAAGGACTATGCCATCTTCCTCCTCGACACGTCGGGCCACATCGCCTCGTGGAACAGGGGTGCCGAGCTTCTCAAGGGATACCGCCGCGAGGAGATCATCGGCGAGCACTTTTCCGTCTTTTACGGCGCCGACGACCTGGCCGTCCGCAAGCCGGAGCTGGAACTCGAGATTTGCCTACGCGAAGGCCGCGTCGAAGACGAGGGGTGGCGCTACAAAAAGGACGGCAGCCGCTTCTGGGCCAACGTCATCATCACGGCCGTCTACAAGGACGGCGTCCACGTCGGCTTCGGCAAGGTCACGCGCGACCTGACGGAGCGCAAGACGTCCGAGTCGCGCCTCATTTCGGCCTACGAAGAGAGCGAGAAGCTCAAGTCCGACTTCCTCGCCAACATGAGCCACGAGATCCGCACTCCCATGCACGGCATGCTCTCGGCGTGCTCCCTGCTGCTCGACACGGCCCTGACCGAAAGGCAAAAGGACATTGTCCACATTATGGACGAGTCCGGCCAGGTCCTGCTGCAGGTCATCAACGACATCCTCGACTACTCCAAGCTAGCCTCGGGGAGCTTCTCCATCACGTCTGACATTGTCGGCATCACCAGCGTCATCACGTCCGTCGTCCGCAGCGTGCAGACGACGATGCGCTCGCCCGTCCACTTTGAGCTGTTCCTGGCCCCGGAGCTCCCCAAGAGCGTCCAGGGCGACCCGCTGCGCTATCGCCAGATCGTCCACAATCTCGTCAACAATGCCGGAAAGTTCACCGAGAGGGGCTTCATCCGCATCCAGGCCTCGGTGCAAAGCGAGGACGAGGATGCGTACATCGTTCTCACCGAAATCACCGACACGGGCATCGGCATTCCGGACACGGCCGCTGCTGGCCTATTCACTCCCTTTACCCAGTTTGACGCCACCACCACCAAGAGGTTCAAGGGCACCGGTCTGGGGCTGTCGATCGCCAAGTCCCTCGCCGAGCTGATGGGCGGCCGCATCGGATACCGTCCCAACCCCGAGCGCCAAGGCAGCATATTTTGGTTCACGGCGCGGTTCAAGAAGATCAAGAGCCTGGAGCAGATTAACGCCTGGAAAAGCAACTACAGCCGCGGAGAGGATGTTCACCAGATGGGCACCGGGAGCCCGTCGCCCGAGCTCGTGGCAGAGCTGAGCCGAGCGGCTTCGGCCAAGAGCCTCCTCCTAGCCGAGGACAACGTCATCAACCAAAAGGTCATGATCGGCATGCTTCGCTCCATCGGCTTCAAGAACGTGGCCCTGGCCGCCAACGGCTCCGAGGCCGTAAAAATGGTTCGAGGCAAGCCGGCCGCCTACGACCTGGTGCTCATGGACATCAACATGCCGATTCTGGACGGACACAAGGCCTCGGTCCAGATCAGGGAGGCTGGGATTCGCGTTCCCATCGTCGCCATGACGGCATACGCCCTCAAGGGCGACAAGGAGCGCTGCCTGGAGCACGGCATGGACGACTACATTCCCAAACCAGTTCAGAAGCAGTTCTTGATCAAGGTCCTCGGCAAGTGGCTGTTGACGGAGAAGGATTACCGGGTCACGACGAGTGAGGCCTTCGCAAAGGCCAGTCTTTTGGAGCTCAAAAAGATTCAGCAACAGCCGCCGGCGTTCAAGCAGCTCCCCAAGTCGCTGCTGCCGCTTCCGCCAATCCAGGTCGAGGTGCTCCCCCCCAGGCCGCCTTCCGTGGCCCCGGCGCCGGAACCAAAAGCTCGAACCGACGTCTCTGAACTGGATGGGGAACGAGAGGCGCAAAGGCCAGACCCACCGGCTCAGGCCAATGTCCCTCTGCCGAATGGAGTGCAGGAGGGGCAAGGATCAGATCTACAAGCTGAGACAAAGCCGCAGCCCCAACACGCCAAGCCTCTGGAAGAAGCTCAGAAGCTTGCGCAAGACCTGACGCCTCCGTCTCCGCCGGCAGAGTTTCCCGTCGCTGTGTCCGCACAACAAGATTCGCAGCAAGATTCGCAGCAACCTCATCCAGAGTTGGCCTCGGGACCAGGCTCAAAAGAACCAGAGGTCGAGAAGAACACTGCGCACCCTCCCCTGGAAGCCCAGCCACAACCGCACCCATCACCACAGTCAAGTCGGGTGGTTCACGAGTCACTGGCGGAGGAAGGGTCTCCGACACCACCAAAATCGCCAACACAACCAGACGTGCCACAGGGGATTGAACAGCAAATCTAGACGCATTGGGATCGGGGGTTATGGCGCGGGCAACATGGTGCATTTATTTGATCTTCGTGGCGTTGTCAGCGTTGTACCGGTACCATGGTCATCGCCAGTGTAATTTCTTTTTGTCTCTTTACGGATATCCATTTGGCTTTTGTTGGGGGCGATGGCCCCAACGTCGAGGCGCAAGAAACAAGGTTGCCTCTGTCTTTCCTCAGGATACATGGGATATGTTCTTGATCATTGATACCCGGGGGATTAGCAGCAAGCGGTGCGAGGCGTGTGAGTCTTGAATAAATTTGGTGAAATTAAAGTCTGTCTCTCGCTCAGTGACAAATCTCTCCATCATTATATTATGCATCCGGCGCCCCCCCGGGGGCGACTGCGGCGGGCTGCTCGCTACGCTCGGAAAGCGAGGTTCCCATTTCGATACTTCTAGGCAACTCCAAAGTTATCACGACATCCAATGCCAAGGCGCATTCCAAGGGGTTCCTTTTGTTTCTCGAGCGACCTCGAACATGGCTTGGCATCCATGTTTCTCGCAGTTCTACGGCCAAGAGGTTGGATATCTCGACACTCTTGCGTTTGTAGTAGCTTCGGGAAGTCGATGACGAAAACCTGAAGTCATGCGTCTCGCGGCATCCTCAAATGGCCGCAGAGGCCGCGGGGATGAGCAGGCTCCGAGTGTGCCCCTCTGTCCGTTCTCGGTTGACAATGTTTGCGCAATGATTGTGATGTCATGTCGGCAGAAGGAGGGTAGGGCGCGTCCGAGTTCTGTCATGGCGAACATAGACATTGTCATGCAGCGTCCATGACGAAAGTCGTGAGTGCCCCGAGTGAACTCGTATAAAGCCCCGACTCCCAACTTCCCATCTCTATTGGATTCCGTTTCCCTCAGGCAACTCGTCTCTTCCAAACCTGTCATGAGAATAAGCCGCACCCTCCGCAGCACACTGCCCCTTTATTCCAAAAATTTGAAACCAACCTCACCCATCAAATCCACCGCCACCAAGGCCTACCTCTCCACGCAACCGCCCAACATGTCCTCCCTCTGGTTCCCCCGCTCCCTCGCCCACCCGCACACCAACCCCTCGGGCTTCTCCTCCCTCTTCAAGATGCTCGACGATTTCGAGCGCTACTCCAACCAGGACGGCCAGCTCACGGGCACGCGCGGCGACGGCACCTCCGCCTCGGGCATGCAGGGCATCATCGCGCCCAAGTTCGACGTCACCGAGCACGACAAGGCGTACCACCTGCAGGGCGAGCTGCCGGGGGTGCCGCCCGAGAACGTGGTGCTCGAGTTTACGGATCCGCAGACGCTGGTGGTGAGGGGCAAGGTGGAGAGGGAGCACACCGAGGGGGATCCGTCGATGGCGCCGAAGAGGCTTGGGGGAGGGGCGGAGCAGGGCAAGATTGAGGGGAAGAAGGGGGAGAAGGAGAAGGGGGAGCAAGGGGTTGAGAAGCACAAGGGGGAGAAGGAGGGGGAGAAGGCGGGCGGAGCGAGCAAGCCCAAGTATTGGCTAAGTGAGAGGTCATATGGCGAGTTTTCGAGGGTTTTCAACTTTCCGTCGAGTGTTGACCAGGACAAGGTCGAGGCCAAGTTTGACAAGGGAGTGCTGAATGTTGTGGTGCCCAAGGTGGAGAAGAAGGGAACGAGGAGGATCGAGATCAAGTAGATGCCGGTGTCAGAGGTGGTGGGATTTAGGGCAGTGTATATAGGTAGCAGACACAAAAGATACAGGTAGCAGACATAAAAGACAAAAGACCCGAAAAACAGAGCATAAAAAATACGACTTGATGTTTTGGCTGTATAGAACGGGCAGTTGGAAAAGTACTCGAATGGACACAACTCGGGTTGACTTGAAAGTGAAAAAGCTAGTAAAAGAGTCCTTGTCTGAAGGACGTCCCAACTCATTGACATCAACGCAAGCCACGCACCTCCTCGAAAAAAGATGCTGACTCCCTCTTGCCAGACACTTCAGGAGATCAGCCAAGCAAAACAATATGTGTTGCTGAGAAGACAAAAAGATGGACTATACCGGATTTGAACCGGTGACCTTTCACAATTGTATCTGACTCAGATGAGCGATGCGAAGCGAAAATCATACCCCTAGACCAATAGCCCGACCATGATTTGTATCGTAGATTGACGTTGTAGGTGTCAGCTAACGCAACCTAAGATGGCGGTCACATTGACATGACCAGATACTGCTGTCAACACAGCAAACATACGTGATGTACACTTCAGGGGCAGCGACTCCTGGCTTCCCCGTCCATTTGCAGTGAAGAAAATTGACCTCCACTCCACGAGCAAGCCATGAAGCTCACCGAGCGAGGCGGCTTGCCGCGAGATGGTTGATATTTCCTTCCCTAATGGGGGGAATCTGAGTTTCGCCTGCTGGTAGCATGGATCATACCTGCTTCGAGAACTTCCATCAATGGTCGCCGTTGCCGCCTCTAGTTCAGAATGTCGACCCTGCAAGCACATGTGTCGTCGAGGTGGGGTCGGGAAACGTTTCCTCGACAATAACAAACTTACCAGCACCCTTCCAACTTACCAGCACCTTTCAACCCACAATCGCCACCAATCCACCATCTCTCCTCACACTGCCTGACACCCTCATCCCTTCGGTATGTCGAGACACTCCCTGTGCCAGTGCATCGCTGACGAGCGTTTGGATGGCAGACGCCGAGCCCACACAATATCCAGACACTGCATATATCGACACAGCACTCCAACATGTGCCGGGTCTACATCAGACACAGCCGTTGTGCGCGCGTGGACCACCCGGCTGGGACCGGGAGACAATGGGTTTCGCTCTGGCGCAGCTCGTATTGTCCGTCCAAGACTGTCACGAAGGCTCCGGCTGCGACCGTCACGGCGCTGGGACGACAAATTGCCCCAGGACAACAGGTGTGGACCTGTGGGCTGGAGGGAGGGCCGCACGTGTTCGAAAAAGTCTACTACGACCTTTGCCCGATATGTCTCTGGAGAGTCCACGGGGCAGGAGCGCAACAAGAGAAGATTGTGTGGGACGAGATGGCCATCTTACGAGCCTTTGGTCCCGATGAGTCTGGGCCCGATGAGGTCCACAGGTTCGCGGTGGGATGGGAGGCCGGGACGCTTTCGTTGGACGGAGACTGTTGTGCATGGGATGGACGGATTCAAGGCCCTGGCATCGAGATGGGGTTCTAGCGACGGAGGGTGAGCCAGACGGCCGTAAGAAATGGTTTGAGTCAAAGTTACCAGTCCTTGCTAGATAGTATTGATGCCATTACAGCGTTGATGTGATCCATATCCAGTTCCAGACTTCCAGTTCCGTGTCTGCGGGAGATGCAGTGTCACCTGTCACGGTTGGAACGCTGGCTCGGCTGGTACTGATGATGGCTCATTGGGCTACCGAGAGACAAAGAAGGCCAGGGTCGAGTCATAATTGGGAGGGTTGGCTCCGACGTGGGAGTTGGTCGAGGCATGTCGCCGAGGATTGCGAATTCGGAGACAAAGACTTGGCCGTGGTTGGAATACTGGTCGCGGCCCACAGACAAAGAACGACGGCCTTGGCACTTGGAGATTCGAACAAAGTTGAACCCAACACAGCACCGCTCGCAAAGAAGAGCCCACGCCACCGACCTCCCTCGACCCCCAATGTCGTCTCCCGCCGCCGCCGCCCCGATGCTGCCGACACGGCTACAACCTCCTTTCCTCGGTCGGGTGGGCGTCCCGATGCCAGCTATCGACAACCATGCAGGTCCATGACGCGCGCTGCAACGACGACGTCGACATGGCCGACGCCGCCAGCCCTCCCCTCGGTCCCTACGATCCTCCCAGCCTCGGCCCTAGGAATCTCGGCGTTCTCGGCCAGGGACGCATGGGGCCGCCGACACCTCCTCTCACCGTCTGCTCCGTCAGCTCCCTCTGCTCGCCAACCACGCCCACACCGATGGGGAATCCGTTCGAAGCCGCCCACTACGGCGCCGTCCAGCCCGATGCTCTACCGCCGCCGCCGCCACCACCGCTGTACCAACCCCAAGCCCGGCTTAGGTCCGTCCACTATGCTGCCACCGCCATCGAGCCGGCGCCCCGCGACTACCAGCGCGACGCCGACGAGTTCTCGCTCTCGGATGGCTTCACCATGCACTCGACGGGGTCCATGAGCGTCACGTCGACCGTCTACGCCCACACGATGGAGAATGGGCGCCGGTTCCAGCACTTTCGGCACGGCCGCTACCCCATCCCCAACGACGACGACGAGATGGAGCGCGAGAACATCAAGCACGCCATGCTGCTGGAGCTGATGGACGGCGGGCTGTACTATGCCCCGATTGGCGACAACCCCCAGAACATCCTCGACGTCGGGACTGGCTCGGGTGCCTGGGCGATTGACATGGGCGACCGCTTTCCCGGCGCCCACGTGCGCGGCATCGATGTATCGCCAGTCCAACCCTCGTTGGTGCCCCCAAATGTTGACTTCCTGATCGATGATTGCGAGCAAGACGAGTGGCTGTCGCACAACATCGACTTTGTACACCTGCGCTTCATGGCGGTTGTGCTCCGGGACGTGCCCACCATGCTGCGACGGGCTTTTGAGTGCGTCTTCTTCGTTTCCTCCTGGCGTGGTGAGACATACTGACTGAGAGGCTGACAGTGTACTCCGTCCCGGCGGCTGGATCGAGCTGCAGGAGGTGTGTGCCGAGCCCATGTGCGACGACGGCACCATGCTGCCCGACGACCCTGTCAAGCAAATGTACGAGCTCGCGCACCAAGCGTTTTCCTGCTTCGGGATGGACATTACCCTTCCCAAGGACCTGGGACCCATGCTCGAGGCGGCCGGCTTTGTCAACGTCCAGCGCGAGGTGATTCGGGTGCCCATTGGCGCCTGGGCTCGTGACTCGACGCTGCAAGTCGTGGGATACTACCAGCAGGAAGCGGTCCTCGGGCTGATGCCGGTCCTGGCCGGCCGCCCGTTTCGGGCGTTGGGGTTGTCGGAGACGACGAGCGAGATGACGCTGGCGATGGCGAGGGAGGCGATGAGGAGCACAAATGTTCATCGCTATTTCAACTATTATTTCTGGTTTGCGCAGAGGCCTGGCACGTATTGATGGCTGGCGCTGGCGTCTTGGGCAGGTTAGGTCTGGGATGGATGGGTTGGATGGCGTTGGGGCGCAGGGGGAAGGGTGTTTTGTCCGAGATCCTGTTCGCGGAGGATGTTCCATGCCAGCGTTGAGAGGAGCAAGCGGGCCCCCACACCGGACCGGCGTACAAACGGGATAATACAACACCCTCCCCAGGTATATAGGTCCAAATTTGCAGACCACATTTCACAGTTGGGTCTCGCCAAAGGTAGCCGACCTTGGCCGAGTGGAAGTGCGTTGCGCGGCCGTGACTGACTGCCGGCACTAGACCAACCTACAAATCGTTCGTCAGGATTCGCCGGCGACTCTACACGGTTTGGGTTCGATTCCTGCCTTGGGAAAGTAGGAGTTGAATTTTTTGTCTTTTTTGTCTTTTTGCCAGCACCACTGAAGCCATTCGATGTCCCATTCCCAAGTCTATCCCCTGCCCAAAAGACCAAACGCCTCCGTATTATATATGCACCCTGCCCAAACAAAGCTCCCATTCTATCCGTCAACGCCTCTTCCATCTCATCAATACCCATGCGCAGCAAGCTCCCTCTCCGTCCACTCCCACAACTCGGCCGCCAAGCCGTTATCTTTCCCATCTTTACTCGCCTTGCCCGCAACACCCACCGGCTCGTAGTACTCCCCGCTGACCACCTCCTCACTCACACACGCCCACAGCTGATTCCGAACCCCATCCTCAACGCTCTTCACCATCAACGGCTTCAACACCCTGATCGCGGCCGTCATCACCCACGGCGTCTCGCTCCCCACAATCCCCGTGTCCACAACCCCAGGGTGCACGCTCACCGTCGTCACGCCGGGATACCGCCGTGCCATCTCCCGTGCAAACAGCACATTCGCCAGCTTGCTGCGGTGGTAGCGGTGGTACGCGCCCATGTCGCGCGCCTCGGTCGTGAGCGAATCCGGCTTCCAACCCCACCCCTGCGGCCAGGAGCGGTGGACGCTCGAGGCGAGGACGACGACGCGCGGGGAGGGAGCTCGCTGGAGGGAGGGGAGGAGGAGTTTGGTCAGGAGGGCGTGGCCGAGGTGGTTGGTGCCAAAGTGCATTTCGTAGCCGTCGGCGGTGAGGCCCGGGGGAACGGCCATGATGCCGGCATTGAGGAGGAGGATGTCGAGGGGGCCCGAGGGGAGGCGGGAGGGGAGGGCTGCGATGGAGGAAAAGGAGGAGAGGTCGAGGGCGAGGGGCGTGACGGTCGTGGTGTGGTTGGTGGGGACGGGGAGGGAGGAGACGGCCGCGGTGGCCCTGGCGAGGGTGCGCGCCGTGAGAAAGATGACGGCCGGGGGAAGGTCGTGCGAGACGAGGGAGACGGCCGATTGGTAGCCCAGCCCGGAGGCGGCGCCGGTGATGAGGATGGATTTGCCGGTCAGGTCGCTGCCGGGGGGGAAGGTGGGGGCGGGGGTGCGGAAGCCCATGATTTTGAAGTGCGGGGTTGTTACAGTGTGGAGAGTGGGGGGTTGTTGCAGTGGGGGGAGTGGGGGGGGGGTCGATTGTGGGGGTTTGGAGTCGAAAGATTGAGGTGAGCTTGCGAGGTGGTGTTGAAGGATGAGGTTGTGTTGGGTGATAATGATCGGAACTGAAGGGAACAAAAGACATCTTTATACTCACCATCAGCGTTCTTGGAAGACTGCAATCCGCAAGAAACAGAAGAACGTCTTGAAATGGACGTCAGTGAGGCTTGTCGCGATTCCCATTGCTGTTTGAATGGAGAAGCCAATCGAGTTGATGAATTGCCGATTTGGGAATAGCGTCGGGATCTGGTCTTGGCTGCATGAGCGATTGACGTGCATCCATCCACAAAGACCGCTTGTCCCAAAACGGAATACAATCATGGGTCTTGGCGCGGCCTTGGCAGTCAGCAATGGGATCCTCCTCCGGGGGGGGGAGGAGGAGGGGGTCGACAGTCCAGGCACGGGGACAACGAGGGAAAGTCCAACTCCCAACTCGCGCCCCTCCTTCTGCTCTTTCCCCTAATCTTCCGCTTCGGGAATACAATCTTGACGGCACTCATATTGCCGTCGCAGCCCCATTCAACTCCAACCACAGTCATGGCCCTCACCAAGACGCAAGCAAGTGAGTCGATGCCGGCGACGATATGCAGTGGCGGACGCAAAGGGGAGAGGGGAAAGGAACACCCTGAACTGACCGCCCCATGCAGGGCCCGTCACCGTCCAGTTCATCGTCGCCACCACGCTCGACAAGACCGACGCCGACACGCGCAGACTCATCCGCAGCCATGTCATGCGCGGCAAGAACAAGGGCAAGACGAGGCCGAAAAAGGCCACCAAGCGGGCCAATCTGTCGTCGTCTTCCGAGTCCGAGTCCCCGGCCTCCGACTCGGTCCACGAGCACTCTTCTCCCGATGTGACTGACCAGAGCCTGTGGGTCGCTCCCAGGCCACGCATGGTGGCCGCGGATCTGGACCTCTTCGCCGTCACATCCGGCCTGGCGCCCAGTCTCAAGGACCTCATCTCTAAAGGTGTGTCCCACTCAGCCCTACCGAACCCCTTCAAGCCATACTGACACTGGAGACCAGCCTTCAACGTCATCAAGCCCGCCACCTTTGCCACGAAGCTCTTTGGCCGTCCTTCGGACTCGTCCGATCTGTTTTGTTTCTCCAACCTCTCGCTGCACAAGGCCATGCTGCCCTCCCTTCTGTTCGCCGCCCAGGCCTACCATGACATCGTCTCGCATTCCGCCGTCGGCGAAATAGCCCAGCGCTACCTCGCCCAGGCATTGCGTGAACTTCAGCAGACGCTGGCTGACGCCGAGGGCGCCACGGCGGACAGTACCATGATTGTAGTGGCCTCGCTGGCCACCGGTTCCCTCATTGCCGGCGACTTTGAGACGGCCAGGAAGCACCTCGACGGACTGCACCGCATCTTGAACATGCGCGGAGGCATCCAAACCCTGCAGCAGGGCGGCATGATAGAGTACAAGGCGCAGAGGTACCGTCCCCCTGGCCCCTGGTGTTTACTTGCTCCTGACCCCTGGCATCCAGCATGGATCTCGCCCTTCACATGGGTCTCGGAATTCCCCCGCGCTTCATCCAGCCCGACATCACCTACGAACCATCCATCTCTCCTCTCCCCCACCCCTCCATCTCGCAGCACTTCCCCGAGCTTTTCCCCCTCCTCGCCTCCGCCATAAGCCGTGGCGACATCCTGCAGAACCTCGTCAACGCCTACGCCGACTGCCGCTCCTTTAGCGACATGGCCGACACCGTCCGTCGCACCGGCCGCTACATGCCGCCAGACCTGTACGTTCAGCTCGGGCGGAGCGTCACCTACCGCCTGCTGCACCTCCCCGGGATCACGGTGCGTGAGGGCCTGGGCGTCGGGACGTCCGATGAGCTGCTGCGGCTGGGCATGCTGTCGTTTGTCAAGACGGTGCTGATTCGCGCATCGTGGATCGGCAAGCGGATGGTGTTTATGAAGGGGCAGGTTGTGAGTTGCACCAATTTTTGACCCAATTTTCTGTGATGCTAATATCCAAAAGGAAGCAACACTCAAAAACAGACTCTCCGGACCGGTGCTCGAGTGGCCGAGACTGCTGCTCTGGGGATTGTGGATGGGTGCGTTGGCGGTGCTGGGCGATGTTGGTTCCAATGGCCCGGACGGCATCGAGTGGGTGGCCATGGGCATGAAGCGGACCATCAACGCGCTGGGGCTAAACGGGTGGGACGAGGTCAAGGGGGTGCTGAAGGAGTTTCTCTGGATCGATTTGCTCCATGACGAAGAGGGACAGAAGATCTACCAGTCGCTGGGAATGCTGGGCCTGATACACCAGGTCTCCAGGTGACGTCGCACACGTTGGGAGGTTGGGTCAAATCTTACTGCTGAATCTCGTTCAACTCCAAATCCATTGAGCAAATGGAAAGTGGCCATGCAGATCTGCATGCGCTGTACCTCGCCGCAAACGAGGACCACCATTGGCTGAGTGCCCCCAAAGCCGTCGATCAGGCAGCACCAACCCAAAGACAGGGTTTGACGACATTTCTCCCCGCCTTCTCTCGCATTCTGGAGGATGTAGCTCGTCACGACCATCCTGAGATCCAGCCAGATATTCTCACGCGCCCAGCGAGCCGACTTGAAGTGAACGCGATGGCAGCCCATCTTTACACCTCGGCCGGGGACCCAGACTCACGCTGGACATCCGACACCCGCGACGACAAGCTCAAGACTCTACTCCAGGGAAAGCAAGGCGACGCCGAAAACGCAAAGATCCTCATCGACCTGCTCGAGAATGGCGTCCTCGGCGCTGACTCCTCCGGCGACTCGGACAGCGACGATGACGAGGTCCCTCTTTCCTCCTCGACCGGCCCTCCCCAGGACGGCATGGACTTTCCGGCCACTCTTCCCGCCGGTCTTGCGGATATGGGGTTGCGAGACAGGTTTGTTATCGAATACCCTAACGCACGGGAACGAGTCCACTACTCGGAGAATGGGGAACGGGTAGTCGAGGCGTTTATTTCTGCTCCTAGGTTTACACAAGACGATAGCGATGAGGACGCTGTCTTGGGTCCGATTTGGACGGAATGGAGCACCGAGAGGGGCAAGAAGACGAGGAGAGTAGGTGCGGCAGCACCCGAAAACTTGAACCTTGAATTTCCAGCCCCTCCGGCGTCCCAACTAGAGCCTTCAGCAACGGTCTATGAACTGGTCGAGGTCCCCCAGGTCAGACTCGAGAGAGTTGCAGATGTCCATACGGAGACGTCGAGTGCTTCCGTCGGCGTTGCAGTGGAAGGACGGGCTTCTTTGCTGGAGGAAAGCGAAAGCGAGGTTAGGGAGCTGGAGAAACAACTACGGGAGAAAAAGGCGAGGCTGGAAGAGATGCGAAGGGAGAGGGCTGCCAGTGGGGTTGAGGCCGACCACAGACGCCATCTTGGGCAGTCCACGGGCACAGTCGAGGCCGAAATGGCTGCCTGGGCCACGGCCGCCGCACCGGAAGCCGCTGACAAAAGGGCATGGTTCTCGCGGGCCAAATCCCGCTTCCGCCGTCTTTTCTCTCGGACCGGAGCAGAGGGTTCGGAAAAGACCCCCGACCGAGATCTGCCGAACCCCCAAAACAAGCCAAGCCGCGGACAAAAACCGTCTCCGGACGACGAGCCAGCGGGCCAGCACGACACCAACACACTGTTCGTCGTCAACGACAATCTTCCACCCCCCAACGGGACGCAGGATACAGCCCCAGCAGCCAAGAAGCCAACGCCTCCTCTTCCCCCGCCCAAGGTCAGCGACTCAGAGACGCTCCTCCGCACCAAGATATTTGCGCCTCACACCCTCGCGCTTATGACCGCTTTGCCCGAGCCAGTCTGGACCAGCCCCGCCGACCCGGCCACCGCCACCACTCTCTTCAGTCTCACCGCCACCCCCCTGACGCGCCATACCCTGCTCCCACAGGGCCAGTTCGTCGCCCAGCGGCAGCGCGACGTGACGGACGCGCTGAGCAAGATCGAGCTCGGCCTCGGCGCGACCCTCCCCGGCGGCGTCGGCGTCAACGCCACGTCCACCGGCCTGCTGGGGCTGCTCAAGCCCTATCAGTGGATCAACATGTGGCGGGGGGTCGAGCGCGAGATGTACGTTGCGTCACACAACAAGACCCCAGACTCGGACGAAAAAGGAGAGGCAGATGTCGACATGGACGCCCTCCACGCCCTCGAAAACGAACTCATGTCCCCGGCCAAGTACCTCTTTGGCGAGACCGAGTATCTCACCGTCGTCACCCACAGCAGCGACGTCAACTCGGGCGCCGTGTCGCTGTTCCGCGCGTCGCTTGGGCGCAGCGGCCTCGTCATCGCGCTGACGCTCGAGGCGCGCTTCAAGGACATGCCGCGCGAGATCTGCCGGATCCTGCGCCGGGGCGTCAAGCCGAACCGGTACGAGCTGCGCAGGTCGGGGCGGGCGCTGAGCTGTCGCGAGAGGGGCGGGGAGGGGGTGTTGCCGCCTTGTTTGGCGGTTGTGAGGCGGGATGGGGAGGCGCAGGACGGTGAGGGGGTGGAGGAGGGGTGGGCGAGTATTGGCGGGGGGTGGAGGAGGGCGTTGAGGATTGTCCTTGGTGAAGGGGATGCAGGGACAGGACCAAGGGAGGGGCTGGTGGCTACGGTGCCGCAGATGCTGGCATTTTTGCACCTGACGCATCGCGTGGTGGATTACGTGCCGTCGACGCCCGTCTTCAGCTTTGAGCCGCCGCTGATGGGCATGGCGGACGACGGGGCGTGTCGGGTGAGGAGGGGGACAAAGCTGCTCGGGCAGCCGGGAGGGGCGGTGCATGTGGGGGAGTCGGTGACAATTTCCGTCTTGTTCTCGAGGGAGTCGAGGTGGGTGAGGGAGCAGCTGCTGTGGGCTTGAATGACAAAATCACTGGAGACAGAGGGCGAGAAGAATTCGGCCCATCACCGCGCTAGATGAATGTAAACATGGTCATGGGCATCGCGTCCAAGATGCCCTGATCCGCCAGCTCCCCATCCATGACACCCGGAATGAACGCCTCCCCCTTGATCCGGAACACCCTTTCGTCGCTGTCTTCATCCGCGCCGTCCGGGATGAGGCACGATGCGATCAACGGGCGACTGTGATACCACAGAATGATGACGGCATCGCCTTGCTGCGTCGCTGCGGGTACAAGTCCCATCAGAGGGCGGTTTGACGTCGTCATCATTCGCCGACAGTTGGTGCGCGCCTCCATGGCACGGTGAGCACCGGCGACTTGGTGGTAGGCGTGCTCCCCAGTGGTGTTCCTGGTGTGGCTAGAGAAGTAGGACGCCGGCTGTCGCTCAAAGTAGGACGAAAAGGGTTTACCGGCGATGGGAAGATCCTTGTTGGCCTCGATAAAGTCGAAATTGCGCCTGTATAGGAACTCGTGATCATTTTCGGGCCACGATTCTGCAAATTTCAGGGGCAAGTCTTTGGGCATGAGGGGGAGACATACCTGGAAACGAGTCTAGCAGACTTTTGAAGCTGTCGGGAGCCTTCTTGCCGTGCGTGCCCGTCCCGCCCACAAGCGACATCCAGATCTGGTCAGGGATCGAGTACACGTCCGACTCGGAGCTCCAGTAAGGGTGCCGTGCTTCCTTGATGCCGGACCAGTCGGGGTGAAACCGAGGTGGGACGTAGCCCGCCTTGAACAGCCGCCCTGGGTTCACGTTGGGCATGTCGGACGCGCTGATGGCGCCGAGGGCGTCGACTGAGTCAATGACCCAACCCTGAATCACCATGTTTTCCCCCTCAAACTTTGGCGCCATCCCTTCCTCAAATTCGATCGACTCAAAGTCGTAGGGGTCGTACTTGGGGAAGCGCGGCTGCGCGTGCCAGCAGTCGCCCTCGATGCGCCCGATCTTGGTCTTGATGTGGAAGCGAGGGCACCACGAGGGTAGGTCCCGCTGCACGTCGTCGTCGGGACCCTGCCAGCCGCCTTCGAGGATGGAAAAGATGTCGAGCGAGTGGTCAGCCTCGATGCAAGCCTTGGCGAACTGAATGTAAATGTCGGTCGCCGGAAGGCTGGCAAAGTCTCTGTCGTTGCGCAACGAGAGACGCTCCCTGAGCGCCGGAATGGCCAGCAAGCCCAGCACTCTATCGCGATCCCACCCGCAGCTTGCGTCGGCCGCCAGGGTCAGGGCCTGGTGAATGGGTGTTTGGTCCAGCGTCTTCAAGAGGGGTATGGATACGCCTGTCGCCTTCCCTCCCAGATGCTTCTCCACGTCCAAGACGCCCGGCTGCAGCATGAACAAAATTTCGTGGGTTTGTGGGATTTTCTTCCTGTTGCCGGCAAAGGCCAGCTCGGCGATGGCAGCGACGTGCTCAAAGGACGGCTCCCGCACCATCTTCCGCCCCCTGCCAGCAAGAGCGCGCTGCATGGCGTCGCGTACCGTGTCGGCCATCATGCACAGCAGGAGGGCGGCGTCCCGGACATAGCGCCACTGCGTGACATAGTCGCCGCAGAGGATGGGGGCGCTGTGGTGGGCCATGGACAGCTCCTGAATGATCCAGAGACGGCGCCAGTAGGGCCGGTCGAAGAAGTCATAAAGCGAGATCATGGTGGCGTCGGTGTCGGCCTGCCGAGCCGAGGCGCGAATGTCGGCCTGGGCATCCTCAACCCATTCCTTGGCCGACTTTTCGAGCTCCAACTTGGCCTGGTAGCGGTGGGAGTGGGCGACGGTGGGATCGGCGTGATCGAGGGCTTCGTAGTACTCGGTGCGGTAGTTGGCGCCAATGTCTTGCATGTACTCCAACACCCAGGGGGTGTTTTCGTTGCGGTGGTATCCGCCGCCGAGGTGAACAATGACATTGCCGGCCTGGCGGTAGATGAGCGACATGAGGGGGAGCTGGGTGGCGCGGTCCTGCTTGCCGGCGAACGTGAGCTGCTGGTTGATGCACAGGGCGTCGTTCCACAGCCACATGCCGTCCTTGAAGACGGACATTTCGCGGAAGGCCAGCAGCGCGGCCCAAAGATTGTAGCGCACGGCGACGCGCTTGCCATCCAGTAGCACAGAGTGAACGTCGTTGTCATCGTAGGGGTAGGTGCCGTGGTAGTCATCTTCGGGCGGGGGCCGGACGTAGGCGGGGTTCAGCTTGATCCGCTCTCGATCCTCCTCCTCGTGGCGGAGGGCCGTCTTCCTGGCGTCCTCTCTGTCCTTGTCCGTCATCTCCCACTCCTCCTTGCGCCCCCACGAGTACGACATAGCGACATAGTTGCCCGAGCCCTCCCACTTGAAGCGATCCCGCGTCTTGGGCTCATCCTCGGGGATCTCCCATAGGGGGACCGGCCGGAGATCTGGCGCTGGCTTGAACTTTGCGGCCAGCCGACCGAGCCCGCGGGGTTTCCTCTTTCGGAGGCCGTCGGTGGTGGGCATGGAGCAGCGCGGGATGCCAAATAACTCTTGCGGTCGCTTGATGTTCATCTCCTCGTCGAAGCGGACCGAAGGGCGGCCTGCCGGCTCAACGCACTCGCCCTCGAGCAGCTGTGTTTCCGGCTCGAGATTGACGACGCGCATCTTGAGTTCGATTGGGGTGCTGGATGGGTGTCCCTCCGAGCCTTTGGGACGCAGCTGGATCTGGATAAGGCGGATGGCCCGGGGTTGGAAAGGGGAGAGGGGGTAGTCATTTTCGTAGTCTGGGAGCGACATTCCCGGTGCGGGAGGCGGCTTGCCGTAGCTTGGTCCGACCATGTCACGGAGGAGGTCGTCGACGAACACTTGAGCTGGGAGGTCCATTGTCGCAAGTCGCCAGTATATGGTGATGTCGAGGGACAATCGGCAAATCGGGAGACCTCAATCGCCGTCGCGGTTGGAGATGGCTGGAGGCTTCATATTGCCAGAGCGCGTCGAGGTCAATTGAGCCACCCAGGACCGGCGGTTGCGACTGCGGCTGCGGTGACGGAGGACCATGGCGCATTCCCACGCGCTATTGAAACAAAAAGAGTGCCGAAAGGAGTTGAGTGGTGGTTCCAGAACGAATTGGCGTCGGTGACATGCAGAGGGAGAATGTGTCACCTTCAGCCGCAGTTGGGGGAGAGGTGAAGGGAGAGGAAGGGTCTGTGCGGCAGTCAGGGGCGGCCCTAACCCTGGGAGTGGTGTGAGCTTCAGGGGCATGTGAGAGGACATGCTTTGAGTTTTCTCTCTTTATTCGGGTATCTAGATAGGAACCAAGGGTAAAAGTATATCTGGAGTTTGGAATCGAATATGTGCTTATAGAGAAGGCAGGGCAAGCAAGAATAAAAGGAGTTCGGCAAAAGACCCCCCGAGATCCCAGCCCTTGAAGTCAACATCATCACCTTATCTTCACCGATACTGTGACGGATCTCGCAAATGACACGCAACCCAAATGTGAAAACCTTCCAAAAGAATTGTCAAGATTCCAAGTCGAAGACTCTGGACTCTTGGTTGCGTAATATGAACCGTTCACGGCAGCCGTAGCCGTGACAACCCCCCCGTCCCTCCAGAGGTTCGTCCCGGACCTCGAACCCCCCGGGGGGCCGAGCGAGCAATTGTCCCAAGGAGCTCTGGCGACGAGGGTCAGTTCATGGAACCCCCAAACTACCAACATACTGGTCATCCGTTCTGGCAGACGCTGTTTCGTCCCTGTCATAGGGCAGCGAATCCCGGCAGAAGAGGTTGGGCTCGTTTGCAACACCAGGGCTCGAACCTGGGGCCGTGTGACTTGGAATTGTGACGGATCTCGCAAATGACACGCAACCCAAATGTGAAAACCTTCCAAAAGAATTGACAAGATTCCAAGTCGAAGACTCTGGACTCTTGATTGCGTATATGAACCGTTCACGGCAGCCGTAGCCGTGACAGATACGCCGTATCACTCATCCATCCCCCCATAGTATACCGACCCAGCATAGCTCCCCCTCCTCTCCCACCCTGCCTCCCTCCCCATACCCTTACCTCTCTTCCGCCTTTTCTCTCCCCTTTCACCATCAACATACCTCACCCCTTCGAACCCAACCCTCACGCCATCCCCCACGTCCCTCCTCCCACGGCCCGCCGTCTTTGGCACAAAAAACACACACTCCTCGCACAGCCCCGAATCACCCAGGACTTCATACTTGCAACATCCCCCGCAGTACTCTCTCTCCACTAGTCCTTCCCCCGCTCGACCATAACCACCCTGACGAGAGTGGTATTCTCCAGCTTGTCCATAACCACCCCAACCGTACTCTCCCGGCTTTTCCTCACGGTAATACGACGTCGGCGGCCCCCTCGAGCTTGTCCCCCGCGAGCTCGCAGGTGAAAGATGCGGACCACCGCTGCCGCGGGATGAGAGGTTGACAGGGCTTCTTCCACCCCTCGAGCTCGTGCTCGGTCGGGTGTATTGCACGTACGTCTCCGGTCGTTCTATGGGTGTGAACGAGGCAGAGTAAGAGCTGGGGCGGTAGTAGTAGCTCGAGGACCTAGCACTGGGGAGTTCGTGGTAGGTGTAGCTCGAGGGCCGAGGGGGGTCGCGGTAAGTGTACCTCCCGCCGGTGCCGGAGAGGGAAGCGGCGGTGGTGGCGGTGGCAAAAGAGTCGTCGTCGCCGGAGGAGGATGTGTCGGAGAGGTTAAGGGTGCCGAGGTTGATGATGAGGGGGCGGTCGGGGTTCTGCTTGAGGAGGGTGGGGAAGAGATGGTTGGCCATGAGGTTGTTGAGGGAGGAAGCAGAGTCGGGTGGGATGCGCGGGGTGGAGGCGTAGGGGGAGGAGGGGCGAGAGTAGGCGGAAGACGAGGGGAAGGGAGTCTGGGACCGACGGCGGGAAGGGTTCACGCCGTCTGGGTTGTAGTGCGTTGCCATGGTGTTTTTGAGTGGGAATGGCAGCCTTGCTGCCGGGTGTACAGCGCGTGGGTTCCTATGCGGAGGCCAAAAGGAGACCAGGAAAGATCAACAGTTGAGCCGTGCTGCTCATCTCAAGTGGAAATGTTGGAAGGCAGGGGGTTAATATCCCACGCCATCACCACCAACCCCGGGCACAGCCTTTTGCCCTGTTCAATGACAGCGCGTGCCCAAGGTGGAGGGAGACATTTCATTCTGTTTGGCCGCCCGAATTTGGTGCCCTGCACAATTCACCAAAGGCCGGGCAACGTTGACCAAGACTGGAGGGGTGGCATCGTCGCAGCCTCGCATCACTTTTGGATTGCGCCCGTGTAGTATGGGAGGTTTCCTGATAGGCGAAAGACTCGAGGGTTGAGACAAGGCTTCGAGCCGTGGCGACGGCCCGTCCAATTTGTTGTCCATGTTTACAATCTCAGGGGAAGCCTTTTGGTCGGGCGATGAAGGAGGCGATTGGACAAAGAAACACTGGCTGATCACGAGATGGAGGCGTATTTGTTGAGCAATCTTATCGAGTTCGTCCAAAGTTCAAACAAAGGCTTCGGATGGAAGAGTCGCCACCCACATGGGAGAAGAACGGACAATGGTGTGGTCGCACAACATGAGTCAAGGTGGTTCCAACTCAGGGTCGTCCCAATCCGTATCGCCCCGAGAATCGCTGTGGAAGCGGCAGCAGAAAGTCTGGTTCAGCAGTCGCTCCCAGTTGCGGGTGGAAGCGATGTCGGCGGTAGCCGCTTTCCTTGGAGGTAAGGAAGGAAGGCCGACCAGGAAAAGCATCACGAGGCTCGGGAAATTCTGGGACACGCCCCAACCCGACCGCATGCCACAAGTGCCGGCAGGTCTGTATGCAATGGAAAGCGCAATGTAACTTTGAACTCAAGATGCGTCATGAGAGATCTCGTCGCCGAGCTGTCATCTTCGTATTCTCCACGGTCAACTTGATGAAAACAATAATCTGTTGGTATCTTGGACTGTAACGAAAGTAACAAGTTCCCCCCCATAAATCCAAATTGCGCCCCCCCTCCGTCTAAAAGGTATCGTACCGCCTCGTCTCATACATGGTCTTTTCCAACCCCCCGGGTATTACATCCAAGGCCGAGCCCTTGCCCCCTGATAATGCTGCGCTTCAAGTCATGCTGTCTATCGCACTGTCTAGTACCACGCCGACTTCTCGCCCGCCTCGATGCTCTCGACAATGATGCACTTGTCCGTCTGACACATCTTCCTCCGCTCGAGATACTTGAACTTGGGGCCTAGCGGACCCGTCGTGTAGTGATACTCGCTAAATAACCGCCACTGCCTCGAGTCGTTGAGGGGGTAGATGTCGTCGCCCCAATAGCCATTAAAGTAGAACCAATTAGTCGGGGTGTTGGGGTGGGACGACACGGGCACGAGGCTGGTGCGTTGTTGCTCCGGGGGGTAGTCCTCTTCCTCGAGACCCTTCTCGTAGTCGTACCAGTACGCGTAGGTGTTGAGCGCCGGATCCCAGAGCGGGCCCTGGTCGGTGATGTCTTTGAGCATCTTGAACGGCAGCACGTACGGATGCAACCCAGGCAGGGCGTACATGGCGTGGCTGCCGACGGCCGAGTAGATGACGGGGCGGTCGGCCGTGCCGTTGACCTTTCTCTTCTCCATGGCCTTCCAGGCGTATGCCTTGCCGCCGGCGTGCTCGCTGAGGAACATGGCCCTCGGGATGCCATTGTCGAAGCGGATCATGCAATGCTCCCAGTCGCCGACGTGGTTGCCGAAGCGGATGTTGGCGACCGTCTGGCCGAGGTTGTAGCTGTAAAAGAAGAACCAAAAGGCGTCGACGATGCCCGAGCCCTTGTCCACCAGGATGAGAACCGACGGGCCGTTTGAGTATCCGCTGGCATCTGGCTTGCCCTTGTCGGGCTCCGAGTCTCCAAGCGGGCGCTGCGAGTTGTCGCCACCTCGCTTCTCCATGGGACGTCGTTGCCTCTCGGGGGTCCGCCTAGGGTCCGTGATGCGATGCGGAGGGTGCGTCCTGTCGGCATCCCACCATGTCCGTCCGCCAGTCGGTCGCCCCGGGGCAGGTTCGTCTTCGTCCAGCCCCTCGTCCTCGTCCCGGTCGTAGCCAACAGGGATGCCGGCGCGGTTGTGAAGCCACTCGGGCCGGGATTCGACGTCGTCCTTGCTGTAGAGAAAGACGGTGCCGTTGATCGAGTTGAGCTTTGCAATCGTGTCGAGGTTCAACGGCATGTCCAGCCCCAACGACTCGCCCCCCTCCCAGGCTTCCATGTGTTCGAGGTGGTCGGCCATGTCGGAGGGCCAAAAGTGTTCGCTCGAGGCCAGGTGGACCAGCGGCGCATGCTTGAGCACGTATTCGGGGATGTCGTCGAGTATCGTGTAGTTGTCGGACAATGCGACTCGTTTCTTGAGATCGCTGATCATCGGCGCCGTCTCCCAGCTGCTGGTCGTCGACTTGACCTCGATTTTTTCCGTCTCTGGCTGGCGGAAAGACAGGTCTCCGCTCCAGGCCAGAGCCATCAACTTCAAGACGCCCACCCCCAAATCCCCGGGATCTCCGGCGCCGCCGTTTGCCATGGCGGGCGCATCCCATCGCAGGTGTTGAATGCCACAGAGGCCCAGGTATCGGCAGGCTTGTCGGTCAATCCAGTAGGGCGACGAGTTGACCCATTGCCGGTCTCGCTTTCGCTCGAATTCGTCTGGCGGGGTTGGGTTGAGGATGCCAGGGAGATAGGTGAGGATGAGGATGACGAGAACAAAGAGGACAGCGGCAAAGCCGCCGCGGCGCAAGTAGTTTACCATTAGGAACGTGTACGCGAGGAAGTCGCACTGCGCAGCATCAACGATACTGCATAGACATGGAGGATGGGATGAAGAGGGAAGAAGAAGAGCGCCGGTGGTGCGCAAAGAGTTGGCGGTGTGCCCAGTCGATTGGACCCTCGGGATTTCGGCGGTCGGGTGACTCGGGTTTGCGACGGAAACGATCGAGCAACGGTATTACTCAGCCACGAGGGGGCGGGCGGTGCGGATGGCACGGAGAGTAAGCGATAAAGCAGTGTATAACCAAAAAAGAGGATACAGACAACTCCGGACGACTCCTGGGGAAGCAGTGGAAGCAAAGATGAGACTGAGATGCTGTCAAGACGCAGGAGGATGGAGGATGAAAGGTGGAAATCGTCAGAGGGGGGCAGGGTCTGCCAAGACGAAACAACGGGGCGACTCAAGGTGGGAGCAGGTTTGCCGGTTTGCTGGCATGATCCCGCTTTCGGCTGTCGGCAGTGGGGAAAGTACCGAGACTTGGTTTCTTAGGCACACCTTCCGCCACGCCAAGGGTACCGATACTTGGCGCCCCCCTCGTCTGTTTACGCGAATGATTTGCCAGCTGCAGGGTAGCGCTCAATTTGTGCCTGACAGCGTTCACGAGACCCTCTTGATCACCACCAGAGCGATTGGTACGACGTCACCGCCGGCATCGCGGGCTGCAGAGATGGCGCTACTCCATCATTGTCGCCAAGGAATGCTCAACAAGTTATGTCATGATAGTCAGTTAGTCGGCCACCTTGCATACGGCGACTCTGAGGGATGAGCAGCAAAGTTCCAAATGCCGTCTGCGTGCTCTGCGAGACCAACAACAACAACAGCCCCCACAACAATGACAACCAAGTGCGGGCGCAGAATTCCCACACGCATCGCTAAGGTCGACCGTCGAAAGACTCCAATGCCGGGTCAATCATGGCTTGCTGCTGTTGCGACGGCGGTTTCCTCAGCAGGAGCGGTCGCCTCCCACGGCCTCTCATCCCTCCTCTCTTTCTCCGTCCCTCGGGCGCTTTCATGGTGGCCACATCTTCAAAGGGTGGCAGACCCCCATTCTCCCGCTTCCTTATCTCGCGCCATCGGATCGCCCGCGCTTGATCGACCTGCAACTTCTTGCGCCGCTTTTCCTCCTCCTCGTCGTCCACCATCAGCTCGTTATGCTTGGTCTCCAGCGGGAGCACCGTGACCTCGTCCATCTCGCCCCTGGAGCGCTTCAGGGATATCAGATCTTCCAGGAAATGTGCCTGGGGCTGTCGCTGTCCGGTCTTGTCTCCGCCCACGTGGATGTAGACGCCCCCGTTCTGCTTGTACCGCTCGGGGATCTCCTCGTCGTCCTCGGGATCCAGCAGCTGCATCTGTCTCCTGTAGTCCACCTCGGCGTCCTCGTTTCTCGTGAGAGTGGCCTCCTTGAAGTGTACCCTTGTCGCGCTCGCTGCCAGGAGATCTATTCCGTGGCTGAGATTGCGGAGGGCAGGGAGCGGCGCCTCCTCATCGTGGGGAGTGAAGATCATTTCGGTGCCGATGTTCTCGTACCAAGTGCCGCGGAAGACGTGGTTTCGGTACGAGACCAAGGGTTCTTGGGAGTGCAGGTCCAGTATTTGTATCTCGTCAATGATATCCTTGGCCGGTTGTGTTTGTCCGTTATCCTGGGGCTGCTTCAGGAGCGGGTCGATTGAGCGCTCGTCATCCTCCCTGGACTGTGGCAAGCCGATCTGGTCGAGCTCTCGTGGTTCGCGTTCGGATGCGCCGTCGTTATTCTGGTCATCTCCAGTCGTCGAGAGAGCAGGGGCGCCAGTCTCGGGGGCGTTGAAGAGGGGATTGTACCAAACTCGATAGCCGCCTCGGGTGTTGTGAATGATCTTGTCGTCGGGGCGTCGTTCGAGGAAGTCGCGGACGGAGAGGTCGAGGGTGAGGTAGTATGTCTGGAAACGTCAGCACACTGGATCACGAGCGAGTGGCAAGTTCATCTACCTCGGTTTCAGTGGAGGAATATTCGTACTCCCATTCATCGTCCTCCAATTGTTGCTGGGATAGTCGCGACATGTTGCCGTGAGGCGGCTCGAAAAGGCGCGCCAATCGGTGTGCTGTGACCTGGGCTCCCGGGTTCTGGGTGCGAAAGAATGGGTCGTTATCTGCCAGACCTATTGGATGAAGAAAACGAAGATAAGAACCTCAAGGAAGAATGTTGACCGCAGGTGGATGGGAATGAGCCATGGAAGAGCGCCCCTCCAAGCTCCAAGGGAAAGTTTAGCGGTCAGACGCGGCACAATTAGCGAGTGGACCCCTGAATCTGTCCCGCCCGGGTCGCTGCAAGCTGTGGTGGGGTTCTGTCCGGGATCACCGCCCCGCTATCGGTGGCCCAAATTTGAGTCACTCCGGAGTCACTAGGTTGAGAACTCCCGACCTGGCTGTCGACCGAGTTTCCCATCGCTCACATCCATTTACCAGCGTCTTCTCCTATTTATGATCAAGATGCCTACGGTTCACCTCCTCGACTACGTTGCCGGCAACGTGCGCAGCCTCGTCAATGCCATTGAAAAGGTGGGCTACGAGGTCGAATGGATCCGGTCACCGGAGGATGTCGTCAAGGCCGATGTAAGTCGACACCAGATCCCCGAAGCTGCGCATTCGATGGCGACCAATCTCACCATGTGTCGCCCTAGAAACTGATCCTCCCCGGCGTCGGCCACTTTGGTCACTGCGTCTCCCAGCTCGCTTCGGCGGGCTACGTCCCGGCCCTGCGCGCACACATTGACGCCGGCAAGCCGTTCATGGGTATCTGCGTCGGCCTCCAAGCCGTCTTCTCCAGCTCGGCCGAAGACCCCGACTGCACCGGCCTCCAGGTTCTCCCCGGCATGCTCGAGCGCTTCGACGACTCGACCAAGGCGGTCCCCCACATCGGGTGGAACAATGCCTCGTGCCCGACGAACCCGACACTCTACGACCTCCGACCAGACTCGAAATACTACTACGTCCACTCGTACAAGTACCCATACAAGCCGGGCGAGCTCGAGAGCCAAGGGTGGGCCGTCGCGACGGCCACCTACGGCGGGGAGACGTTTGTTGGCGCGCTCGCCAAGGGCAACATCCTCGCGGCGCAGTTCCACCCCGAAAAGAGCGGCGTCGCCGGCTTGCGCGTCCTCCGCGCCTTTTGCGATGGCTCGGGCGCCAAGGCGCTCGCCTCGAACCCACCACGGGCTCCCGATGCTCCCGCGAGTCTGAACACATCCGAGGGGTTGACGAGGCGCGTGATTGCGTGCCTCGACGTGCGGGCAAACGACCAGGGCGACCTCGTCGTCACCAAGGGCGACCAATACGACGTGCGGGAAAAGTCGGACTCGCGGTCGGTGCGGAACCTGGGCAAGCCGGTGGAAATGGCGCGGCGGTACTACGAGCAGGGCGCGGACGAGGTGACTTTCCTCAACATCACGTCGTTCCGCGACTGCCCGGTCGCCGACCTGCCCATGCTGGAGATTCTAAGGCGGACGTCCGAGACGGTCTTTGTACCGCTGACGGTGGGCGGCGGCATCCGCGACACGGTGGATGTGGACGGCACTAAGGTGTCGGCGCTCGAGATCGCCACCATGTACTTCAAGAGCGGCGCCGACAAGGTGTCGATCGGCAGTGACGCTGTGATTGCGGCCGAGGAATACTACGGCAGCGGGAAGACGTTGTTTGGCAACACGGCCATTGAGCAGATCAGCAAGGCCTACGGCAACCAGGCGGTCGTCGTCAGCGTGGACCCCAAGCGTGTGTTCGTGCCCAAGCAGGACGCCACGCGCCACGCGACGGTCAAGACCAAGACGCCAGGACCCAAGGGCGAGGAGTACTGCTGGTACGCGTGCACGATCAAGGGTGGGAGGGAGACGAGGGACCTCGACGTGGTGGAGCTCACACAGGCCGTGGAGGCGATGGGCGCCGGCGAGATTCTGCTCAACTGCATCGACAAGGACGGGACCAACAGCGGGTTTGACCTGGAGCTCATCACGCAAGTCAAGCAGGCCGTGCGGATACCCGTCATTGCCAGCAGCGGTGCCGGCAACCCGGGACACTTTCAGGAGGTGTTTGAGGAGACGACGACGGATGCGGCACTGGGGGCGGGCATGTTCCACCGGGGCGAGTACACTGTCCAGCAGGTAAAAGACTTTTTGGCGGAAAAGGGGCTGGTGGTGAGGCAGTTTGAGGGGGATTTGTAGGCATTTGGCAAGATGTTAAGAGCAATCTAACTGTTATTTGGACAAAACTATCATGATACTTGGAGACAATGGTGATGACCGAGCCAAAAGATGCAAGTCAACAAACAGGTGGACCTGGTTTAGACCCCCAAATGCGTTGCCAGAGAAAAAGAAACACTCCCACTCCCAATTGAGTTCCAAATGTTTTCTTGGGCAGCGCCATCGCCATGACGCAAAAATGAGACGCGGAGTGTGTGATGAAAATAAAAGACTGTGTACTCATGACGTTCGAGATCTATAGACCCTCGCCATTCCAAGCTAAAGCTCCATACCCATAAACATCCACCGGTCGCTCAAGACATCCAGGCCCGACGTCCAGTAGTCGAGCGTGGTGAGCGAAAAGCCAGCCCATTGCAAGGCCCTCGTCAGCGCCGTACAATCCTCCCCGGGTATCGTTCTGTCGACGCAGATGACCATGTGGCCGCATTCGAGTGGACCCTCGGCGAGCTCAATCAAGGCGACAAGACTGCGAGTCTGTTAGCATGCTGATGTCATGATCAAGGGACACGAGTGTACGTACGCTTGCTTTAGATCCCGCCCCAAAACGTGGGCGTCGAAAAACACAAACATTGACTTGTCCCCGGCGGCTGCGTCCTCCGAGACAAAGGCACGGAAGCTCGAGCTGCCAACATAGTCCCATATCTCCAGCCAAGACCCAATGATGCCCACCCCGGCCCGGCCATTGTTCATGTTCCTGGGGCTGGGGGCTTGCATCATGGCGGCCTTGCTAATGGGGTAGTCGTAGGGCGGTGTCGGCGGCAGCGTCGATGCCAGCGGACCGGGGCCCGCAGGACCAGGCCCGGCTCCCACACCCCCTCTGTCGGCGACGATGACGGGGTCGCCGTAGTCGTTGTAATAAACACCCGTCAGGCGGGAGAGCTGCGGCACCAGGTTCCCCTCAACCAGGAACATGGCGCGCAGCGTCTCACAAAAGAACCTCTCACATTCTTCCCTGATCCGGAGTGCTGCCCCCCCTCTGCGGTTGCGACCATGCGTGTTGTTGTTGCTGCTGCGCGCGTTGGATGACTTCGCCTTGGGAGTCAGCGCGAGCTGGTTGGTCGCCGTGATGGCCGCGAGGGGGGGACTTGATGGTGGCGAGGGGAGGCCCGTCGAAGGGACCTCAGGAATACCACTCGGCCCCTGTGACGCTCGTAGTGCAGTAGTGCAGCCCCTTGAGCGAGGCGGCCGACGGGTCGACGAGGTAGCAGCTGGCGAGGATATTGGCCTGGCGGGCGGCAACCTCCTCGCCGTAGTGATTACTACTACTGTGGTTATTGCTGTGTTTCATGGGTGCCATTTTGGATGTAGGCTGCCAGCGTGGCCGATGTTGGGGAGACGACGAGGTGGTTTAGGGGGGAAGTCGGTGCCGATGGAACCGGTAGGACTCTTGTGTCTCGGGTGCTGCAACGTGGCTGAGCGGAAGGCTTTGTCGACGGAACTGGCTGCTGGAGCGAATCGAGGAATGGATGTGGCAGACTCTGAGAGACGTCGTGTTGGCGATGCGAAAGCGGTCGAAGATTGAAGGGATGGGTTCTGTCGCGCGGGTTGGAGCGGAAAACCAGGGTGCAAAATATAGGGAGTCGGTGAAAAGGTGGGTGAGGGAAAAGATGGAAGGTGGAAGCAGCGAGATTCTACCACCTTTGTGACACCGCTGGATCTTGGTTGTGGGGCGCCACCGCCTCCAGTGGGGGCACAGCATCACGTGGTCGGTCCCTTGGCTGTGAGAGGGGCAAGGGCAGCCAGCTCGAACCGGGCAGCCATTCCAACTTGCCAAGCGAACGGACGAGCGCAAAGCTTGGAATTACACAATCGTTTGGTCATTTTGCGCTTTTGCCTGCTGGGGAGTCACGATTGTCCCATGAACGGAGCCCTTCCTTGACATTTTGCTCCATCGCAGCTCACCCATCGAGATGCGACGTGGAGATGGTCCCTGAATCAGGGCGGCAGTGGAGTCCCGGACACGGGGTCCGGGGACAAGCTCGAGATGGAATCCGCAAACATTCAGGTCATACCCGGGCTCCCGGGGCAGGCAAATGACCCCCAACGGCATGATTAGCCTGCTCAGTGCTCCCAATGTCAATGATCGGGCATCAACCACACTCTTCGTTGGAACTGATAACAAACCCAAGAAACGACATTGAGCCTGACTGCCGGCATCCCGCGTTTCCGAGAACAGACATGATCTTTCGCGGCTCATGAAATGCAAGACGGGCCAGACGTTCCAATTACTCTGCCATCCTGCCATCTCAGAGGGATGACACTCACTCAAGCCCACCAGGCTCGCCTCGCGATTCTCGGGCCTGATCATCGTGGCCGAGCCGCTCCTCCGCTCCGGCCCAGCGAATCACCACATATGCTGTGATTGGGCGCGTCCAATGAGCAAACAATCAGGGTGTTTGGAGATGCCGCTTGTTCCGGTCGCATAAAGTCTCTGTGCGATAGCGGCTGTCGAAAGCGACGATGCTCTGATGCCGCATTTCATGATGATCAGAACGTGGTGATTTCGGGATGGAGATGTTGTTTCTCGGCTCCGACCTTGGTGGCCCGTCGACAGCAAGTCGCAAAGACATGGCCTGAATTGAGGCCGGGACATGGAATTCCACGCTGGACACTCCAGGTCGGGATGGTGGGTGCCCCGCTATCGGATGTCACGAGCAGTGCCAGTCCGGCAGTGGATGCAGGGATGGCCCCTCCAGCGCTGGACCCTTATCGATAGAGGGGGATGGTGGGGACCATCAGCTGCTCCCATGACACCCTCCAACCGCCCAGCGTCGGCGGTCATGCGGCTGACCGCTGAAAGATGTAGGGATTTGTGTGAAAGAGACATGATGAGTTCCTCGTCACCTACCTAGTCATCTCGCGATCTTGCAACTATTGTCGCATTCCCCTCTTGGCGGAATCCAACTACGTATCAAAGATGCGCCAGCGACAGCGACATGAGTAACGACCATCGGACGGACTGACTACCTCTCCTTCAACTCCTACCGGGCAGTCCCCCGACTCCCGGTCCTCCCGGGCACAGACACCTCAAAGTCTAGACCCTTTCCACCCGCGATCTTGAGACCACCCGTCGATCTTTCGGTCCCCAACATCTCGCACCTAAAGACCCATCAACACATGCACATCCGCTGTACCTCGGCCTGAACTTGAACTTTTGGGAAATCAGAACCTCAACCCCGCCTCAACAAGTGACAGACACCATGTTTGGCGTCGGCGATTTGACCGTCTTCGCGCGGCCGGTCGTGGCGGCACCCGTTGACAAGGGACCGACCTTCCCTCTCTACCTCCTCCCGACCTTCAACATTCCCTTTCGCCCTCGACGTCCGAAAAACGACTACTTTGGCTCGCAACCCGAAGCCCCTTCCGAGTCCTCCGTCCCATCCCTCTCCAGCTCCCCCGACTCCCTCTCTGGCTCTCCCGACTCCCTCAGCGGACCCGAGACCCCCGGCAGCCCCATCAGCCTCCGCCCCTTCCTCACAAAGTTCCCCGCGCTCGGCGACTCCCACGACAATGTCAACGCCCGAAAGCGCTGTCTCCTCCCCTTCCTCAACGGTCCCCGCCTCACCCGCACCCAGCCCGACACCATCCGCTGCAGAACCTGCGCCGCCGACATTGCCTTTTCGTCCCAAATTGTCAGCAAGGGCTTCACGGGCCGCCACGGCCGCGCCTTTCTCATCGCACCGCCGCCCCGGGCCCGCAACATCCCTACCTCGGCCCCGTCGCCCGATCTCGTCAACATCATGGTCGGCCGCCCCGAGCCCCGCCAGCTCGTCACGGGCCTACACTCGGTGGCCGACATCTGGTGCGCCATGTGCGGGACCAAGATCGGGTGGAAGTACGTCGACGCCCGGGAGGCATCGCAAAAGTACAAGGTCGGCAAGTTCATACTCGAGATGGCGCGCGTGGTGCTGCACCAGACGTGGGAAGACGTCGGCGGGCATGTGTCTGCCAACGCCCAGAAAGAACAACGCCGAGGGGCAACAAGGAGCACAAGCAACGCCGAGTCAAGCGGGCGGAGTAGCTCCGACGAGACCAACACGGACACAGCGGCGGGTTCAAGTTACGTGCATGATGAGGACGACGACATTGTTGTGTTTGACTCGGAAGACGAGGATGAGTGTGACGACATCTTTGCGGGCGTGTGGGACGCCGAGACGGCGGTGAAGCGCCGCAAGAGCAAGTTTGCGCAGTTGAGGAAGAGGCGTTGAGCCAGTTGTGACAGAGTATTGTGATCACCAACGTTGTGTCGTTGACGAGCTTGTCTTGACTGGCACTGCTGCATTTTTGGTACGGGGAGAGGTTGCAGGACCGTCTCACTCGGGCATCACCGCATCGCAAGGCCTATGGTCGACACCGGAGGGCGGGCAATCGTTTTCTTTTTGTGCTTTGGATTTTGGCTTGTGGCATGGTGAATGGTGGATGGTGGATGGAATACCCTCTTTCTTTTCGATAACGTATTTATTTGGCGTATTTGGTTGGTCGGCAGGAACGGAGCCCAACGCGGACTGGCACAGGATCAACACCTACTGCATTTATACCCAGGGGGCACAGCAGCATATATTGGGATAGTTTTGCATTCCACCTCACATTGATGGGGACATGGCTTGGCAAATTTATCTCATAATTCTCTCCAGACTTGCATAATGAGATGACATCACACCGTTCCTCCAGACCAAACGGGCGACATCAGGGGCCCAGGGGACCGCTCCCTCGAAAGGGAACATCTCAGCTACAGCCTAGACCATCTCCTCCTCGGCCACGTAGTGCAGGTACGCACCCAACAGCTTGATGCCCTCAATGTAGTTCTTGGTGTCGAGCTTCTCGTTGATCGAGTGGGCGCCATCGGTCGAGCTGCCCATGGGCAGGAGCAGCACATTCTTGCCCGTGGCCTCCTGGAAGGTGAGCGTGATGGGAATGCTGCCGCCCTCGCGCGTAAAATCGGGGCGGACGCCCCAGACGCGCTCCGTGGCCTTGGCCGCCGCCTCAAAGTTCCAGTGCTTGGGGCTGGCGACCCACCAGTTGCCGCAGTGCTGGGCGTACACCTTCATCGTGTTCTTGGAGTTGAGCTTCTTGAAGGCCTCCTCGACGTGCTTGTAGACGAGCTCGTTGGTCTTTTCAATCTCCATGTTGGGCACGGTGCGGATCGAGAACTTGCCAATGACCTTGGCCGGGATGACCGTCTTGGCGCCCGGGGCCGAGAAGGCGCCCTCGACGCCGTGCACCGACAGCGAGGGCATGCGCCAGCGCGCCATCAGTGTCTTCTTCTTGTCCTCAAAGATGGTCGTCTTGCTGCCCAGCGACTGGTGGAGCGTCTCCATGGTGAAGGCGATGCCGTCGTACAAGCCCTCCTCGTCGGCCGTCACGGGCGCCACCTGCTCGGCGATGCCCTTGACCAGGATGGTGCCGTCGGGCTCGACCAGCGACCCCAGGACGCGCACGAGATCCGTCATGGGCTCGTGCGTGAGACCGCCAAAGACGCCGCTGTGCAGGTCGGCGCCGGGGCCCGAGATCTCGACGCTGTAGTAGTTGACGCCGCGGAGGCCGTACGTCAGGCAGGGCCGCTCGGTGCCGAGCCAGTAGTTGTCGCTGATGCAGACGGCGTCGGCGTCGGCAAAGTACTTCTTGCCCTCCTCAATGACCACCTCGTCGAGGCCCTCGGAGCCGTTCTCCTCCATGCCCTCGAAGCACATGAGCAGGTTGACGGGGAAGTCGATGCCGGCCTTTTGGTGCGCCTCGATGGCGTTGAGCCAGCCGAGCACGGGTCCCTTGTCGTCGGTCGAGCCGCGGCCGCACAGCCGGCCGTCGGGCTGCACCGTCAGCTCAAACGGCTCGGTATCCCAACCGTCGCTCTTGAAGGCCGGCTGCACGTCGTAGTGGCCATAGACCAGGATGGTGCGCTTGCTCTTGTCGCGGCCGTAGCGGCCCAGCACGATGGGCGGCAGGTCGAGGTCGGTGCCCGGCTGCTTGCCCGGCTCGCGGAGCTCCGTCTCGGCGCCGAGCTTGTGCAGCTGCTCGACGAGCCAGTGGCCCATGCGGATGACGTCGGGACGGCGGTCGGCCTCGGCCGACACGGAGGGAATGGCGACGGCCTCGCGCAGGCGCTCGATAAAGTGGCTTTTCAGCTCGTCGACCTGCTTGAAATAGCCATCGAGATTGGGCGCCATGGTGGTCTTGCGGGCCTGGTGGGCGCGGACAGATTCCGAGAGGTACGGGTGGGACGGAGACGGCGGCTTCGAGGGGGTCAATCGGGGGCGCGTCGGCTTTCTCGGCGTTTGAAGGGGAGAGCTTGATGCTGATGTGCTCAAGAGATGAGATGGCGGACGCTGAAATGTGGTCTTGGTCAGACGAAAAGACGTTCGACCTGACGGGATGAATAAGGAAGGCCGCAGCAGCAAGATGCGGGGCATCGGGAAGGTGAGCAGCCGTTGGGTGACGCAGAAGGCGTGCAAATTCATCGCAGCTTCAGAGCACCGCGCCTGCTTCTTCGGGCGTTTTGTGGTGGGGTGCTGCCCCTCATTGGCGGTTATCGTCGGTGGGGGAGGGGTCGGCTTGCAAATGTCTTCGCCAGGAGGTACATAAGTAAGAAGAGCATTGAAGAGGCGTGGGGATTGTTTAAAATTATCAACTGGGTCCCTGTGATGGATACTTGCAGTCTTACAGAATGCTGGAGCTCTGAAATATCGACTACATGGGAAGTATCGAGGACATTGTCAAAACACCGCTGGTGCATGGAAAGAGGTTGGCATCCTCTGAGCCTGAAGATGCAGATAGGGGAACACGATATCGCCTTCAACGGCTGGCTTTCCATGCAAGACGGCTCACTGGAACACCCTGAACTAATAAATCCTCCAGAAGTGAGCCCAGCAGAGCTCAAGACATGCTGGACTTGACGCTGGTTTTGGCGCCTGTCATCAACTTCCACACCGACGCTGTCCCCGAGGTGTTCCATTCCGAGTCCTGCAAGGGAAGTTCACTCGGCGGGGGTCGGGTTGAAAATCCCCATGGTCAGGGAGACTGGTTAAGTAGACGTCATGGGATGGCAGGCCCGGGAGACACCGAGGCCATTGGCGTCTTACATACCTACTGTGTACATACTTACAGAGCGGACGCATCCCCGCTCCTGGGCAGGGCGCTGTTGGCTTCAGGTCGATGATGTTGTGGTACCCGAGAGAGGGTGTTTCAGGTCGTTTGTTGGACCTGCCACGCAGGCGAGGCCGGCCGGGAGGACTGGAGCATTTTCGCGCCGTGGCTTGATGGTGTGTTCTCTTGATTGGCAAGGAACATGCCGCTGGGCGCTAAAGCGCGAGTACCGGGCACCCCTTTTGTCCTAGACATCGAAGTTTATGCAGACATGCAACTCTGGTCACTAGCCGAGTAAGTTGGAGAACCGAAGAGGTGAGAGCATGGGATCCCCTCGTCCCTAGCTGAGCGGGAGTGTTGCGACTGGAACTGCTAAACCCGCGGTGATCAAAAGGCGTGGTTGGAGTCAGGAGACGAGCAGGGCGGCTGTGGCCTTGAAATTAGGTAGTTAGGTGGGGCTCCCCCACCGGGGTCCTCTGGCAGAATGGAGTGGAGTTAGGCGGGGTTCCCGTGAAGCAGCAAATGGAGGGATGGACGGGACCAGCAAGGTTGAGGAACAGCCCGGCTCCAGCTCCGTCCCCTCCACGTCAAGGTTGCGGTCGACAACGACATGATGCTTTTATTCTCGACATCACCATCGCGCGCCGCAACACCGTGCCGTACATCCTCCTCAAGTTCTTGGCGGCTGTTAAACGTCTCCTCTTTAGTGCTACCTAGCAGGTGGCCGAAAACATTACTTTTCACACTACATCCCGTCTACCGCCGTTCAGAGTTGCTATCGCCCGCCTCTCTGAGAGTGTGTTGCCCGACGACATCGATGGCGGAAATGGCCAAGCGCTCGAACTTCTCAGCGACTCGAAGTCATGGAAAATGTGCGCCTTTTCGTGTGTGCGCAAACACACAGTCTGCATCAATCCTTCCACGGGCTCGGGTTGCCGGGCAGACGTGCCCCAGACGGTATCCTGAAGGCAGCCCAGTGCCAGCGCTGGAAGCCATGCCATTTTGGGATGACCAGCGCTAAAGCAGCGGCTTTACCATGCTCTCGGGAATCCCATGGCCTTCAGCCTATGCCATGGATGCTCTCCCCCCAAGCTGCGTGTTCAATTCAGGTTGAACGTCACTGGAGGCCTTTGCTTCCTCGCGGATGGCAATGTGCCCGGCCCGAAGTTGGTGTGGGAGCAACCGGGCGCGGCTGGTGGGTGTCCAGGAGTGCTTCCTGCACGTCTCTTCGATGCGCTGTGTGTCCAAGTGTTCACAAGCAGTTGGATGTGGCCGGCGTGCCATAGACCAGCATCTTCAGCGCCCCTAAGCGCCGGGACAGCATGCCCAACTCAAGCGCTTCCTCGACCTGTCCCGGAGGCCCATACCTTGAAAGGGGACGGCTGCCCAAACTCAACTCCACACCTTGAACGCTGTTCATTTTTTATCTCATTTTGTCATCTTCTTCGCATCAGGTCTTGCCGCGAGTTGTTACGCAGTTTCTTGTTCGGTGTTACGGTGTCACCGACCGCGCAGTGCGTGCTACTTTCGACTTTCGACACCGAAGCCACACAGCATGGGCCGAACATCACCGCCGGCGGCGATTGTTGCTCCTACAGCCAAGGCGATTACTTTGAACGAGTTCAAGTCTTCGGATTTGCCTCTGCGAAATTTTGCGTCCTCATTATACGACACCCTCGGCAGCGACGGCCTGCAATCCAGCCCCCCCGAAAACACCCCCGGTCTCTCCGAGCTCGAAACCCCAAACTCCCTGGCCGATGACTTGGTGCCGACTCCCAGCTCTACCATGGTCGAGTTCGACGACGATGGACGCAAAGATGATGGGCAGCCAGCCATGATCATGGCAGCCAAGGTCTCTCAGGCGTACCTTCGATCCAGGTCTACCTCGGGGAACAGCGACACCTACAGCGCCGGTTGGACGAGCACTGCCCACCGGAGCGCGGGACGAAAATCACGGTCTACAACGAGAACCACCCTCAGCCGCACCATGGCAGATGATTCGAGCAGCCGGGCAACATCTAGGGAACTTGTTGACCGATACCTCCAAGGCCTCCCAAACATTGATCCCATCAAGCAGCTCTCTCTTGAGAACACCAGCCTGCACCAACGCATCGCGGGGTTGCAACGAGTGGAACGAGACCTGCTCGGAGAGAACCACGCCTTGGTCAGTCAGATGGCTTCCACGAAGCGGCAGAACGACCTCCAGCGACAGAAGTGGAGAGACGACTTCCGAGGAAGGGAGAAGGCCTACAAGGCGCGCATCGAGGCCCTGGAGGAACGTCTCGCCCTTCAAGATCGCGAGTTGGCTCAACACGCCACCAATCGAGCGCGAGAGGAACGACAGATTTCCGACGAAGAGGTGAAGGACTGGTTTACGAAGAGGAGTTGCGCCTGGCAGGCGTGGGTGGAAGATTTTGTTCATCAGGACCCGGAGAGGATTCAGTCCGGGATACATCCGGTGCAGCTTCTCGAGCTCTGCGAAAGCGTCAAGTCTTTCGTCACACTCACCGACGATGGACTTCCCGAGGAGCTTCTTGAAGGTGACAGCGCTACCGGGGTCAAAGCAGGGCATATTCTTCTTCACGCAATGCTTGCCAACTTCCTCATTTCGGAAACGATCGAATCACCCGGCTGGATATTCGCCGCCCTCGCTTCCTCCAGCAACGAACTCGAAAGCCCTTCCGTCATCAACGAGGATTCCATGTCGCCCATCGGATTCCGCATGGATCTCGCCATGTGGAACAACGTTGCCCCCCCACGCAGCGCTCGTTTTCCCCCATGTCGGCCCGCATCCTGCCTGATCCCCAAAGCGCGCGTCAACTCCCCACCATGAGCACAACGCCGAGCCTCAGCCTCAACACAACGGGTCTCGCCGGCTCATCCAACCAAGGAAACGCACCAAGCAGGGCTGTCATGGAGACCTTCTTCCATCTCCTTGGGAATGGTACGCTTGAAACCCCCAGTGCCCTTTTGCCAACTCTTAGCTGACCAGGGTTTTGCAGTCCAACGAAACAAAACCGACGTGCATGCATGGCGCGCCCAGTTGATGACCATCTTGTCTGAGGGCGGCATGTCCTCCGACTTGGGGAGTGTTGAGGGCGATGAACGACGATTCCTCGTGAACTGCCGCAAGATCTATTCGAGGAATCTGAAAGAACGCTTCCTCGGTGGTGCCGCCAGGTTTTTGCTGCAGGACCAGGACGCCACAGGCATTGAGCGACTCGAGAGCAGTCTTGTCGAGGAGATCGACGCCGCACTTCAGTTCTCCTGCCGCGTATGGTCGCGCCGCGAACCGCTTCGGCTCAAAGGGTTGAAGGAGCTTACCAAAGTCCCGTTCTTGATGTCGGACGAGACAATGCAACTTTGCCGCGGTCAGGCTCCCGCCGATGCACAGCAAGACGACGTCGGATCAGACCTACCACCAGCATACCACGATGGCCACACAGTTGTCCTCGTCATCCAGCCCGTCATCGAATGGGTCGCAATAAACCCCTCGGGCACACCGGAAACAAGCACAATTGTATCCAAAGCTCTCGTGTTGGTTGCGGCACCCGGTCCCAGGTCGGCATATCCCAAATCACACGCCACGCCATTGACAGCGAAGCCGATCGATGGCTTTTCCGCTTTTTCAGCACTGACACCAACAGCCAGTCTGACTCCAACCCCCCAAGCAACCGCGCCTACGGCTTTAAGATTGCCGATAGCAGCAGCGACCCTGCCGGCTGGGGCTGCGACATCAGCCTTGGTCATCCCAGTGCCCGCTGTTCAGCCGGCCCCCCCTGTCCCGCCGAAGGACATATCCGAAGTTCTTTTGGGTGTTGCGTTTGTTCCACCAGCGAAATCTCACCCTGAAATCTTACCGGCCGCAGCATACACGACTACGTAGCCAACTCCACCGAGAGTGGCACACTGCATTACCAACGCTCGAGGCACACACGCCATCTTTGATCAAGCCACCATCTCGGCTTTTCTTCTTTCCTCCTGTCCCAGCCTTTTTTTTCCTCGTATCAGCAGACGGCGCGAGCTCGGGGGAGCCCTTGTTTCTTTCTCGTCCTTTCTTGATGCCTATGGGGCCCTGCTTTCTTTTTCTACCTTTCTTCTTCACCGTCCCGTTCCTTCGTCTCATTGAGATTCTCTGATGGCAAAACATCCTGGAGCAAGGATGCCATGGTCTACGATCTCGGATTTGTGTTTTGGGGCGCTTCTGGTCGGCACATGGGAGGATGATGGACCGTCTGACAAACATATGGTTCAGCTTCTCTTTTTTTAAACAGCTGTTGCACAGAACTGTTTCTTGGTTTCAATGTTAGACCTAAAGGAGATACCTTTTTTGTCACGGCAAGGAGTCTAGGAGTCAGGTATCGGGGATCTGGTGGGACATTAGGAGGAGATCAGACTGGGGATGGATTATGGACAGCACTGACACATTAGTAATAGATATTTCTACTAAGTTAGTAGGTAGTAATGGCACATCAACGCACCTTCATCAGATGCTTGACTACACCATAGTACTAGCGAATTTTCTGTCCTTGACATTTTTGACCTTAGTTCCTCAGTCCCCGTGCTACCTAAGGCAGGACTGCCACCCTGTGCCTTTGTCCATATCATCTTCCAGAGCACGTATTTCAGGACTATAAATGCCTAGCGTGTTTCGACCCAGCGGGAACGTCTCAACCGACCTCGTCCGTTCGAATTCCGTTAAACGCAGAGACATATACAGCTTGTAGGCGACAAAACGACGAAGGGCGGTTGATACAGTGTGGGGTTTCAGCCCTACTGTACGTATGTAAGTCGCGTACTCGGCTGAACACCCCACTAGACTTGTACGGTGACAGCTGCAGTGTCAGTATCTTAAAATAGCGCCAGTGTTAAGACGTGGTCCAATAAGGTAGCTAAGCGCGCTTGTGTTAGGTACATGTACCCTGGGATGGTACCAACCGCATCTTGCTAGACCGGCCTGGATGGAAGGTTCCGTCTGCCCCCCTTGAATCTCATGATCCAAGGCCCAGCGGTGTGTGTGATGAAAAACGATCAGCCGACGATCTTGTTCTAAGTCGACTACAAGAATCTCACAACCAGCATGAAGGAAATATGGCTGGAAGGTGGCCGTCAGTGCTTCTGACGCATGGCCCTGCCCGGGAATTCACAGCCCGTGCACTGACGTGGATGCCGCTTGCCATCCTCAAGTGGTGGCGTCTGACCCCTGACACTGGGAGACCTACTGGTGCTGTGCCCAACCCCAGCGCCAAGGCACCTGCTGAACTTGAATCGATCGGGCAGCATCCATTCCGTCGGGTGCAGAGGATGGGAGAATCCCCGCTCGCTCCATCTTCAACCACAGTCCCGACATTTGGCGGTGTGCCCGCCCCGATCCCTCCTTGGACACCATGGCTCAGACTGCAAGGCTGTGAGATGTCTCGATTCCGACCAGATACGATTCGAACGCCAATTTTAGCCCTTGGTCCCTTGCGAGCGTCGGCAGCGATTGACATCAGACATGATGGACGGCAACGCGGCGCGCGGGGCAACCGATGCGAAGCCATCGCCACCAGACGCGATAAAGCAACGACACAGAGACGCCATCCGAATCCTCCCCATCCAGCCCGCGTCGCCCCAAGGTAGCAGTTTCGCGCCCTCAATGGACAGCCTCCATCAGCTCAGCCTTGATGCCATCCTCATGTCGACGTCGGCTGGTTCAGGCTCGCAGGCCGCCGCCACACGAAACGGAAGCGATACCCCGAGTTCAACCGTCGTCGAGTTTGGTGACATCGTCACTAAGAGCCACTCAGCCACCGAGCTTGTCGGGGGGGCTTTTCAACCACGAACCCGAGCAAGATCGGCTTTCAGAGCCGATGGAAAGGATGGTCGCGGAGATCGGCAGCACAGCATGACCCGCGGGGCGCCAAAGCCAGAAAGTCATAAGCAAGAGGAGGCAAACCCAGCTCCGGGTCGCCGTGCGGTGTCAAGGCCAAGGGAGCTTTCGAGGGAAGCCGGCAACAGATCCCCCGAGCGAGTTGGCGACAACACCCTGGGCAACGAGCGAGTTAATGCGTTCCTCCAGTCCATGGCGCAGCCTACCACCGACACCGACAGGGGTCTTATGATGGAGAATCGCGGCCTGTACCAGCGCGTAGCTGCCCTTCAACGCGTGGAAAGGGATCTGCTGGCCGAAACTCAGGTCTTGTCACGCCAACTGGCCACGCAGAAGCAACACCACAATCTCCGACGTCAGCACTACAGGGAGGAGCTCCGAAAGACGGAAATTCAAGTGCGGGAGCTCGAAGCTAAACTGAGAGGATTGGAGCAGTCCCAGCTCTCAATATTGGAACCGCTATTGTCAGACGACGAGATCCAGAGGTGGTTTGAAGTCCAAGAGACAGCCTGGCATTCGTGGGCCCAGGACTTTGCTCATCGGAACCCTGCCCGACTGACTACAGGGTTGCATCCGATGCAGCTCCAAGAACTGAGCGACACCCTGTGCGGTTTTGTTCAGCTTACTGACGAAGGAAAGCTCCCGCCGGACCTCTGGACAGGCGGCGCCGATGCCGCTCGCACCCTGCTTCACGGTATGCTGGTCAACTTTATCTGCGCAGAGGTGTTCGCCACTCCTTTCTGGGTCTTCAATGCAATTTCGCCCAGCGTCAGCGAGAGCCCAGCCGCCATGTCATCGGGAATGAAGCCTCTTACGCCTGGTTATCGTGTGGACCTGGGTCTTTTCAGCGATATATCCCCTATCCGACCTAACCTTGCAACGCCGGGAAGCCCCCACTATCCGCCCAAGCTGATCACATCAATGATGCCGACCCTCGGGATCGCGTCCTCTCAGAGTTTGCCAGGGAGGTACGAGATGGATTATCTGTATCATTTGCTCGTCCAAGGTAGGACTCCGCTAAAGATGCTGCAAGGCGCAATGTGCTGATCACACTCCTCCTCCAGCACAACCAGACGATGCTGACCTCAGTCATCACGAATGGCGCGCTCATATGATGCGCCTTTTCGCCCAAGGAGGCATGGACACCGCAAATCCTGCAAGTGCCGGTCGGAATGCTGCAAGGCGGACTCTGATAGAGTCCAGGCTGAGTCATGGGCGAAGGCTGAAGGACAGGTTCCTCGGAACCAGTGCGCGGTTTCTCCTGCACGAGCAGGACGTGGATGGTATGGAGAGCCTCGAGAGCGCCCTCTCCACTCTCCTCGATGACGCCCTGCGATGTTCTTGCCGATTATGGTCACGTGATACGCCAGTTCGAGTGCATGGATGGAAGGAACTCGGACTTAGAAAGTACCACAGCCAAGACGATGTCATGGGTCTCTGCTACGCCCAAAGCCGACACCGTTCGGCTCCCCTCACGACGAGACATCTAGCCCACCCCGACTCGAGACAGTACCTGTGACCGCCAAGTCATTTGCAGAAGCCTATGAAGGGCGTCCGGTGATTATGGTTGTACAACCGGCCATCGAGACCATACGCGTCCGCGGGGACGACGATGAACCGCCCCCCAGGCTTTGGCTCAAGGCTCAGGTCCTCGTGGCCACACCACAGCGCGCCAGAACCTCAGCTCCGATTGCCATTGGCCCAGCACTCGCATCGCCCCCCTCTACAAGTCGAAGTCTGATTGAGACGCCGTCCGAGATGACCCGAGACGACGAGTTACCATCCACGACAAAGGGAAAAGCATCAAGTCCGGCCACACGGGGCATTCCAAAGATTATCTCCCCCGAGGTTGCATCGGCAACATTCCCAGTAGACGAGCGGCCCAGTGACGGGCTGAAGGGAGCTTCCCAAGAAAACATCTGGTTACCGACAACGGCCTGATTGCAAATGGGGCAAGAGTGGCGGGTGTAGGATGGGTTTTCTTACTTTGCATGCCGTTTGATGCTGTTTTAGCAAGCGAGGCGTTCCGGGACGAAGAAGTCAACCTGATGTCGGCAGCATTCCATGACACATACACCTTTCCAATTCTGCTCCAAGACATTGTGACAGTGATAAATATTCGGGCTTTTCAGCGAACGAAGCAGCTGGCACCGGTCATTCCTTGAGGAAGGGGATGAAATCCTGGCATCCAACGCCCACCACTCGCGCAAAAACGGCCGCCGGAAGCCCCAATCATCAGCTGGAAGACTTATCTTGTCGGCTGTCAAAATCCCCCGGGTACTGGTCATAGAGGCGCTAAATTCGCGACGGCTACTCGTCAAGTGCCGGTGCGAGGTGAATCCTGGGGCGGCTCGGCGGCTACATCTTGTCCAATCCAAAGGACATCAGTGCGTGGCTGTGGGCCATCTCCTCGGGCCTGTCCCGATGCCCGAACCGCTTGCTGCCTGGGCGCGGGGCGAGGGACGGGCGTGTACAAGTATATACGGCTTCAGGTTGAAGGGAGAGGAGCGACGTTCCTTCACGACATGGCCATCCCCGAACCTCAGCGGAATCTTCCATCAGTGAAATATCGAATGAGGGTCTTCATAAACGAGAGGAAGGCCAATTTTATGACGGAAGCCAATGTATTAACGCCGATGTATTGCCCGGTATCTGTACATTCATTGGCACTTCATCCGTGCATGTCCTTCTTTCTCCACATCGCTTGACTGACAGAAAAGAAGCAAAAGAAAATGTAGAATTACATGAATACCCAGGTAGGCATGTCGGGAAATGAATGGCCGACTTAAACGTGGGCAATTAGGTTGTGTTTGCTCCGCGGAGCTGACGTGTGGTGATGTCGTCGTGTCTTTCGTCAGTTTGCGTATTGTCGTGTCCTTGGTACCATCCATCAAACTCCTGCCAAGAAAAAAAGACGAATCCATGAAAAGAGGTTCCAAAGACGTAGCGCTCTGAAGCTAGCCCCATTCGCCAGGAAGTCAGATACAGACTTTTCCTCACCAAAAAAAAACAGAAGGGAGTGACCCGGGCGGACCTACAGAAGCCGGGCGGCCCCCGAGGTAGGTACAGGCCGGGCTTCGACTCCACAGGGCCGTGGGAACATGGAGAATCTCCATGCTGCTGCTGCCACGTCGCTTGACGGGACCTCTGCAACCTCTCCACAAAATGTCGCCCGTCCAATCTCGCCTTCAGTCTTCCTCCGTCGCCTTCGTTGCAATAGTTTGCATCGGCGAAACATTAATCCTCAATTCAGCCGTGACTGGCGTAGTCACGGTGGACTGGGGAGACCTCGCGTTCTTCGCGGCCATGAACGCCTGCACGGCGTGAATTGACGGCAGCAAGTCCAGCGACAGACCACCGACCAACGGCGTTCTGGTAGTGATCTGAACCTTGAGAGGCTTGGTAGGAGAAACGGGTGCTCCAACGACCTGAGCTTTCGCCCACACCTTGCCGGGACCGCCAACCTTCTTCATCGTTCCGAGAGCCGCCCGCAGGACCATGACCACCTGCTTCTCATCGGTGCCGAACTCGTGCTGCTGCGCCTTGCAGGCTTCCACCACTCCGTCCCCAGCCTTGAAGCGCCGAGCAGGTCCAGCGTTGGAGCCGAGCTGCCTGAGACCCACAAAGCAAAAGGCGCTGGGACGAGACCAGGCCTGGGCCGAGAAGCGGAGAGCGAGATCGAGCTCGCTGACAAGGCGGCCTTCGAGTTTGGCGATTCCGTGGGCATCCTGGTCGCGCAGGAAGAAACGGGCAGCGCTTCCCAAAAAACGCTCCTTCAGTTGACGAGCGTACTCGCGTCGAGCTTCCGCGAGCATCTGCTTGTCTTCGTTGTCCGCCATGGAGGGATGGCATGGGTCGCGACTAAGTCCACCTTCGGCCAGCGTCTGCATCAGCTGGGCTCGCCAGGCCAAGGCGTCACCGTCCTTTTGTTGTGCTGCGAGACCGGGTTAGCGACGAGCAGAAGAAGAACGAGCAGGGACAGCAGGGATACGTACTCCTCGCCATCAACGTCACCAGATCCTCCATGTCGCCTTTTGTGGGAAGGCAGTACTGCATCGACAAGCCCTTTGTGTTGATGCTCAGAGAGCTGAGGGGCGTGAACATGGGAGGTGCGTGCCGAGGGCTGAGCATCGAGATGGATCGAGCCGTGGTCGGAGCCGGAGGGATGGTGAAGGGAGAGGGCATCGGAGCCGGGACGCCATCATTGCTGAAGCTTGCCATGTCGAGGCGGAATGCCATGGGAGAGAGCTGCGAGTCCGAACCGCGGGACCCCTGCATCATCGGGCTCTCAACGTCGAAGCCCTGCTTCGACAGCGCCGAAAAGACCCAAAAAGGCGACTCCAATACCTCGGCAACTATGAAGTCATTCAACATGCCTTGGAGAAGAAGCTGGGTGGTGTTGAGGGACGGGTTGTTGCCCTTGACACCAGCGGCGAGCGGCATTGGCAGTCTGCCGTCATCGGTAAGGCGAACAAATTTTCCAACGCCCTCGATGACCTCGTGCTGCTGCAGCGGATGGAGCTCGGCCATTCGATTCGGACTGGGATGGACAAACTCATCTACCCATGTCACCCAGCTCTTGCTCCGAGTCTCGTACCAAGTGGCGATGTCGGCATCCGTCATCGCTCCCGCAACGACAGGTGTAGGGGCCGGCATGACCTGGGCTGAGAGCTCCGAGATGCGGCCATCCTTCTCAGCTAGCTGTTTCTCAAGCTCCCTGATGCGCGCTTCCAACGTCTCTTGTTTGTCGTGAAGCTCCTCGTCTAACTGCTTTCGCAGCGCCGTCTGGTTCTCCCTGAGTGACTTTATGAGATGATGCTCGTTCCGCTCCAACGCCACGACGCGCTGGTGCAGACCACGGTTCTCCTGGACCAGCTCCTTGTTCGTATCCGCAGAAACCTGGGTGATATTGTTGAGGAACTTGTTGATCTTTTCGTTCAACATCTTGTTAACAACGGGCCGAGGTTTGCGGACCAAGGGCGTCTCGGCCATGGGCGTCTGGGGCTCGTCGTCCTCGAATCCCGGATGTGGTGTCGAATCCTTGGAACTCAGGACTCGAAAGACGCGCTCTGTCGCGGAATGGTCGAGCTCAAGGTTTTCGCCAAAGTCGGCTGTCGTTGAGCTGGGCGTTTGGGAGACCGACCTGGGCGTCGTACTGCCCGTGTCGAGTCGTGAGAGCTGGTTCGTGTTGACCATGAGCGTCAACCTCGGGCCCTTAAGGGCGGAGGGAGAAGACGACATCATGACGGGCGAGGGTGGTGACGCTTGAAGAGATTATGGGCCGGAACACGAGCTGTGGCTCCTCGGGCTTGGGAGCTTGCAAACTGGACAGGGCTTGTTGGTGGGTGAGAGGGCAGGGCCGGCCTGCAACAGTTTCAGATGCCGGGTGGGATATGAAAGAGAGCCGCCTCGAACTAATGCGAACGAGAATGGAAAATAGGGGGATGAGGGCTCGAATCGCACACGAAGCGGGTTTCAACCGACTTTAGTGTGCCGGTCTCGAGCCAGCCGGAGGTTGCCGTCCATGTCCCAAACTTGGGGGAGCAAGGTGGTGGCTCCAACTTAGCGCCGAGATGCGGGGATCTCAGCTCCAGCCCAGGCTCGAGCCGTTGGGTTGTTTCGAAGGCGCGTTGGCGCTTGTTTAGGTGTTCTCATTGGGGCTTCGGCCTGGGGTCGCTTTGGCGCCCTCCCCCTCCCCTGAACGACCAATCAATCCCTATCCCATGGACCAGCAACCGACGGGCAGACTTATCCCACACCACCTCTACAGTGCTTCTCTACAGTGTGGGGTGAACGTTCTCCCCTCAAATCATGTTCGGCAATCACGTACTTCACAAAAATGGATGCTTATCGACAGTGGCCAGGCCAAGCGCCGGTGATGTCCATGCAGAGCACACCGCTCAAAACCAGGATGTTGACGATCAGGGTGCCATCGAACCGTGCCACAGTCATCCGTCTATCCAAGGCCGTGGGCATATGAACCCCAAAGAGAAGTTGACCTTCGGACATTCCTCCGCGAGCGTGGGCGGCTAACACCTAGTCTCTGAAGACAACGGTCACAGTGTGTACGGCTTACCGGTGTTGATTAGCTGCTTGATCCTCCTCTCCACCATTTCCCACGTACCTAACCGCCGTTCTCGGCAAGACGGGGCATCTGGGTAGAAATAGGACTGTAACAATACAAAATGCGGCTCTCGTGGTTTTCTCTTCCAGGCGTCAAAGACAAGAGATCGGGAAAGCCAGCGTGAAATACGAGACAGACTATTTCGGAATTTCGCGGTTTGGTGATTCCCCGCTTGTCAAACTCCCACGTCAGCCCTGGCACTGTGCCTACCAATTTTCACCATTAATCCCAGTCTGTCCTTGTGCAGGAACCCGACCTGGTCTGTTGGTCTCCTTGGGAGCCCAGCAGACTGAGCAGGTTGTTGGCCGCCCTGGCTCGGTGTAAGTGGCGTCTTAAATTCCCGTGCCGTCCACAGCAGCAGCTGCCGTCTCGCTCCCCGATGAACTGACACTTTCAAGGCGGAGCAGTAAACAAACTATTTCCCAAGGGTCAACTTCCACTTTTGTTTCTTTGGAACATCAGGCAATGGCGGGGCACTCAACACACGAAGTCCGGAAAATATGGTTGCGAAATCTAACGCAACGTCACCCACTGGTCACCTCTCCCAATCCCGACACTCCCTTTCCAGTCTCGAACAACCACGAACACACCAGGTGCCCGAGGCCCAAGAAGACGAAGCGGAGGGAGGACGACAAATCTCGTGTACAAACCTCGCCTGGCTCCGGCCTACCCAGCCTTCGCCACCCCGAGTCCACAATCGACACCAAGATCCATCAAAGTCTGAAGCGCGTCCAAAACATTACTATCAAGCGTCGGGGAAACCCGCCTCCCGCTCTCTCCATCAACCCCTTCTACGCGACCGCCCACCCGCTGAGCAACCAACTCTTGCGCGAAATGCTGTCGCCCATGTCACCAATGTCTCCTCACTCACCTCTGTCGCCATTGTCGAATAGTCATTTTTCTTTCTTCCCCCTTCATGGCGGAAATCCGTACCTTCGACCGCAGCCATCACCGCAACACAGCACCCAGCACATGACCTCGACCACGACGAGCACTACCAGTCATCACCACCACAGCCGGAGCCAAGTCCAGCATGCATTCAATGGACCAGCGACGACGATGGGTTGAATGCTTTGGAATTCCGGAGGGACATAGTCTTTGTGAAGGAGATGGTGAGCTGGGGAACGAACAAGTGCTTGAGCTGGCGTTACATGAATTTTAGGACTGGGGTTCTGGCGTCAGGCATATTTGACTTGCCTTTGTCCAACCATAGGACATGCTCTGCGATGCATGTTGCCTCTAAGCCGAACCTTATCGGATGGGACTGGGGCTAAGAGAGGGAGGCGCTATATCTTAGTAAGAAAGGCAACACCTACTTTTCTGCCCCTCGTGAAACATGCCTGCGAGTTTGCATGTGAAATGCTAAAGTGCGGGGTGAACGGTTCAAGGTATGGATATGCGTGCCCCGCGGGAACAAGTACATTGAAAGGATTTATGACCCCGAGGGGGCCATGTGCCATGTAGGCAAGCAGCAATGTCAAGAAGGACTCATTTCTAGAAAGAGGAATAGATCCGGGTATCCCCTGCGTCGAGGACCCCCTCATCTGTACCCCACGATGGCGACAACACCCAAGATCGGACGGTCCACCCATATTCGGCAGTCCAAAAGGGCGGCATATATTAATTGTCTGCTCCTCCGGTATTTAAGGCCCTGAACCCTACAGCCGTGGGTAAGGTGGCTCACCTGGTCCGGGGAGGAGACGCCAAGGTCGCACCAGCGGCACTCGTGGGTTGCTCGATCGGGAAGGCAGACCGATAACGGGGCTCGGCATCGCGATATCTTGGCGGTGCACTGGCAAGGACCTCAACTCCCTATCGTTATCGCGGCAGCCATTTCACTGCCGGAGGCCTGGAATCTCGATGCATGCAGGAACCATCGAACAGCTCATGTGGGGAGGGACGGGGCGGCAGATGCGGGCTGTTGAGGCTGGCTGAGCTGAGGATGGGGGCAGCCCCGAGTCGTGACTACACGGAACATGAATCTTTTGAAGATCAGAGCAAGATAAGGACGATCCATCCAAGGTATTTAATTCTCCGATGGCCAATGCCGTGCTGAAACACGTCCTTTAATTTTGGAAAGGCGAATAATCCATCACAAGCTGTCTGGCATTTGGAACCTACCCTATGTCATCATGGGAACGCCAGAATGCCATGTCTGTCAACCATCAACGTCTAGGAACCAATCGATACCACCTTCCCAGGTGTGCAATAATAGCTCCTCCTCTGAAGCCGCGGTCATTCGCCCTTTCAGATGTTCAACCCCTCTTGAGCACCCCCATGGTGGGTTCTCGCACATCCCTAATCCCAGCCGTCTTGGACGATGATACTGTGGACTCCCTCGTGCCTCCACTCACGCCGTTGGCCCCGTCCCGACCTGAACATGGGTCCAAACCTGAACATAGGATGCGACGGGATACGCAAAGGCTCCGATTGCGCCATTCACATAGCCCGGACAGTGTGGTATCGACGGGAAGGGCAAGCATCTGACGACCGCCATGACCAAAGAGCGAACTGTCCCGAGGTTCAACCCCCCGTAGACGGTCTAATGGCCTTGCCCCCGCCCTGTCATGTCGGGATGTGTTCCGACAGCGATGGCATCGTCAAATCACGGCCCGTATTCCCTTCAGTGTGGCTGACTGGGCTGTTCATGTCTGCCCGAGACGCAATTTCATTCCTCTTTGGGCCAGGCTCGACAGTCAGGACGGGATGGTATCAAAGGGTACGCGTTGTTTTTTGGTCCTGAGGCACCGGTCCGAGTCGTGTGAGATGGCGGCCCCCACGGCACATGGAATTCTCATAACATCAGACTGATTCCCACCAAGCTGCCCCCTCTCGATGGTGTTTGTATCAGAATGGTACCCACCCCCTCCCGACTGCAACCTCACTTCAAGCTTCATTCTGTCCCTACCTCCACCACCATCAATAGGTAGATTGTCTGGTTGCGTTTCGTGTGCGGGACATGGTGGTACGCAACATCCACAACACCCCCATCACGACGATTTCACCCCGAAACCCCGCCTTTGATATCGAATGCCTGGACGGACCTTGTCTTGATCTGTAAGGTGAGATCTCCAGACGCCAACTCGGAACCTTGGCATCGCTGACATATTGATTCGACCGGGCTCCAGGCACGAGAGCACCAAAGGCCGACAGATACCGGGTAGTGGAGTACGGGAGGAGCCGCACCCGCACCAGCAACCAGATCCCGCACTCGCGACGGATCGAAGTCCCAAGGGAGCAGGTGAGGCGTTTTCTCCTTGTTGTCGTGATCCATTCCGCAGTCGCAGTAGCGTCCCTGGTATTTCGACATTGGGGGCGGTTATCAGTTCGCGGACCTTGCACGTCCCCACGGTTGCACTCCCTAGACGTGTCTTGGCTGACAGGCTTGAAATGGCTTCACAAGATCACGTTTGATCACATCTGGAAGGTCTTAGTGACTTGAGGTGGACGGGCCGGGGCTCAAGACGGCCTGATATTAAGATAAATATCGACACCTCTCTCCTTCAACACCGAATCTAAACTTGAAGAGCATCCCACCATCTCACTCTCCCGCCTCACCCCATCACTACATCCTGGCCTCCATTCTTTGAGCTTCCAGCCCTCCAACCGGCAAGATGTATGCTTCGACCCTCCTTGCCCTGCTGCCTCTGGCACTCGCTGCCCCCGCCCCCGCCGGTCCCCTTGACAGACGTGCTCCCATCATTCAGCCCCGTGGCGTCGATCTCATCCCGGGCAAGTACATTGTCAAGCTCAAGGATGGCTCCAACAATGCCGCGCTCGAGAAGGCCATCGCTCTGCTCACCAAGGTGACGGCCAACTACGTCTACTCGAACGACAAGTTCAAGGGTTTTGCTTCGGAGCTCGACGACTTGACCCTGGATATCCTCCGCAGGCTCCCCCAGGTATGCCCTTTCACCCACGCCACTCATCAAACCCCCACCACTAACCGATAAACAGGTCGAGTACATTGAGCAGGACACCGTCGTCAAGGTCAATGCCTACGTCACCCAGACCGGCGCCCCTTGGGGCCTGGCTCGTCTCTCCAGCAAGACCACGGGTAAGACAACCTACACGCGTGACAACACGGACGGAGCCGGCACCTGCTCCTACATCATTGACACCGGCATCTACACGGCTCACTCCGAGTTTGGCGGCCGCGCCACCCACCTTGCCAACTACGCCGGCGACAACAGCGTCGCTGATGGAAACGGTCACGGCACCCACGTTGCCGGCACCATTGGCGGCTCCACCTACGGTGTGGCCAAGAAGACCAAGCTCTACGCTGTCAAGGTCCTCAACGCCCAGGGCTCGGGCTCCAAGTATGGCTCTTCTTTCCTTCAACAAAGACAATACTGACAGTCCCAGCTCCGGTGTCATCGCCGGCATGAACTTTGTGGTCAACGACGTCAAGACACGCAGCTGCCCCAACGGCACCGTCGCCAACATGTCTCTGGGCGGTTCCTTCTCCAGCTCGACCAACACGGCTGCCAAGGCCCTGGTCAACGCCGGAGTGTTCCTCGCCGTCGCCGCCGGCAACGACAACAAGGACGCTGCCAACTACTCGCCCGCCTCGGAGCCCACGGTTTGCACCGTCGGCGCCACCACTAGCGGTGATGCCAAATCCAGCTTCTCCAACTACGGCTCTCTTGTCGACATCTTTGCCCCCGGCACCAGCATTCTCAGCTCGTGGATTGGCAGCACCTCCGCCACGGTGAGTCCCCTTTTGTTCGCCCCATTTTTTGGAGAAGGCAGAGTGGGTGCTAACAGACCGCAGAACACCATCTCTGGCACTTCGATGGCCTCGCCCCACATTGCCGGTCTTGGTGCCTATCTCCTTGGTCTCCTTGGCCCCAAGACCCCCGCCGCTCTTTGCGCGTACATCCAGAGCACATCTCTCACCGGCAAGCTGACCGGCCTCCCCAGCGGCACCAGCAACCGCCTCGCCTTCAACGGAAACCCCTCGGCCGCCTAGAGGGTGGGGCGGAACTAGGTGGAAGGTGGTGGGTCGAAAGTCATGCCTGACGAGGACAACTATCGGGCGATTCCTTTTTGTACATTTAACCTTCTATGCCCGAACACTCGGGGTCTTTCAGTGTGTTGCTAGGGTTTGGGGGGGCTCTTTTTGTTTCGGATGAGGGGGAGATGACAATGAGTATACGAGTAGCTGCGAACAAGAGTCATTGTGGTTCATCTTTGTCTTGTGCCTCGCGTCCTATTGCATCAGGCATTAGGGCCTTGTGGAAGACTCAGACCTCGTGACTTTGACCTCTGAGAGACTCGACGAAGTGCGAAGCTGGACATTTCTGGAAGACAACGGCCTGGAGTACAAGAGAAGACTCGGGTTGTGAATCGAAAGGGGTGGTGCATGCACACAAGACTAACCTTGCTTCTCATATACAATAGGGATTTGTTTACATGAGACATCTTTCCCAGCATCACCCATCAAATCCTTCCGCAACTCATATCCACACTCGTCCCATCTTCCCTCAGGGCACAATGTTCGACTTCATCGTGGAGCCCGGCGGGGACACCGTCATCACACTCACAAACCCCAACGTCGCCTTGCCGTCTGCATTACCACCCGAGTCGACACCCACACGACTCCCCCAAAAGAACGAGGTCATCGAGACATCAACTTCTCAGCGCCCCATCACCTTCCTGGACTCGTCAAACATCTCAAGGCTGCCTCGCCCGTCTTCAACGTCATGCTCACGCGATGGGGAGAGAGAGGGAAGACAAATGGTCGCTTTCACATTGGTGCCAAGAAGTGGGACTCTGCAGCCGTGCTTGTCTTCCTCAAGGGCATACATGGGAGGTCCGTCCCAAGGAGAATTACTCGGGCAAGCTCAAACTTCATGTCGCTCGAGCAGCTGGTCAAGCTTGCTCTGGTTGTCGACTACTAAGACGCCACCCGAGCATGCGACTGGACCTGGGTAAAGGGTTGGATCAGTCTTTGGCCCATACCTCCGCCTCACAAGTACGGGGCAGATCTTTTGTGGTGGATGTTTGTGACTATCGTCTTTCGCCTCGAGGACGAGTTCAGAGACGCCACCAAGCTGGCTATTATCGACACCGCGGGGTATGTGAAGATCGAGGACGGCCTTCCCATTCCGCTCAGCGTTGTGTGTAAGTTGCGGCCCGGTTGCCCCCACTGTCCTCCTTTACATATTCATGCAACCCGCAGTCACTAATGCCGTGATGCAACTCAGACGCAATCAACACGAGAAAGGACGCCATTTTGTCCCAGATTATGACAGAGATGAGACGTTCCGTCGAAAATGTCGTCGACTTCCACAAGGTGGATAAAATACCCATGACTCAAAGTCTGAAGGACCAGCTGCGCCAACCTCTGCTGAAGTTAGGATTCAGTTTCTCTGCATACAGCATCCGGAAAATAACAAATGGTCTGTCCTTCATCAACTATCTCGCACTTGCTGAAATCCAGACAACCACGAAACAGGGAAAATGGCGCAGGCAAATGAAACGGCTCAGAGATTCACCATCACCTTTTCCTCCTGGCAAAATGGTGATCATCTGCCTGTCTTTACAATGGGGCGCTTCGCCGATGAAGATTAGTCCATTTGGGAAATTCAGGGCACCCGACATGTACGATGACACCCAAAAGCACTTGATGCGAGGATCGCTTGATCTTGTCCGCAGGCTCAACGATGAGATGCGAGGACATTCTCTGGCAGACTTAGGCTTGATGTCGGACCGCGTTGGACAACCTCCGCAGTCTGGAGTCAGAGTTGACCCCTTCTTCATCCCCAAGGCAACGGTGCAGAAGAGACGCAGATCGTCCAGCACGATGGGGAGGACATGTGCCAAGAGGGTGAAGATGGATGGATGAGGAGGAACTGACGGGCACGACATGCTCTCAGTGCGGCAATGCCGATTTGATAGTTCTGTTCAGCAAATACCTTAGCAATGGGAACCCTAGACCTAAGTTAGGAAGTTGGGAGGTACCTACCTACCTTAGGTATCTTGCTTGACAAACATGCGTCCACTCCTTACCTATCTAAGTAGTGATCGTGATATGGCGGGAGCACCACAAATGTCGGGCGGGGTTGTAGGCCTCATTGGAAAACAATCAAAACTGGGGCATTCCCTGCTCCCCTCCATTCCCCGGATGTTGCTTCCCTTCCCAAACTTCTCTAGGTCCTACACCAATACCTACCTAGGTACCCTTCAAGCATTGCTGGCAAAAAGAAAACCCGCAAGATGGTGGAACCTTGCGATTCCCCAGAACACAACTTCGTCATGGATCCGGATGGTGATACAATCATCACCTTGAGGAACCCCGGCGCACCCTTTGCCATCAATCCGAGCCCGGCTGCCGCCGATACAGCTCAAGGCGACTTGTCTTCGGAGCCCTATGAATCGACTGTGCCCACATTCCTTGTTTCCTCGCGGCATTTGATACTGGTTTCCCCGGTGTTCAAGAAGATGTTGACGGGGTCTGGCTGGAGCGAAGCAAAGAAGGTACACGGTCGGTTCAAAGTCAACGCCTCTGAGTGGGACACCCAGGCCCTCTCCATCGTTCTGAATTTGGTCCACGGATGGCACCGTCGGACACCAAAGACCGTCACCCTCGAATCTCTTGCCAACATTGCCGCCATTGTCGACTACTACGAGTTTCAAGAGGCCGTGGAAGCCATATGCGGCTCCTGGGTCTCGACGCTGAGGGTCTCTGAGCCTATTCCCACGAAACCAGAGAGAAGGCTATTTCTGTGGACGTTCAATGCCTGGGTTTTTGGACTTGAAGACGTCTTCAAAAGGACAACAAAGGCCGCTATCCTTCAAGCCACGTCGGTCTTGGAGGCTCCCGACAACCTCCCGATCCCGGGGAAGGTTATTGGTATGTCTGAAATCACCTCGTTGACTATTTTTTGATTGTGTGATATTGAAGCTAACAGCGGTGGGCTGGGAAGATCGGATGGACGAGAAGAGAATCGTCAAGCTACTCTCGACTCGATAGTGGCAGGCCTTGCATCCCTGCGCGAGGATTACGCTCAAGACAGAAAAGGGTGCAACTAGGCATGTGCTTGCTTTCATCTCGGCGCCCTTTCCAAGCTATGCGCTCAGATGAATGGCGAGGAGATTCCACCCTGCAGCGGCAAAAGTCTCGCAGAGATAGTATCCTCTCTAAGAGATATGAAGCGCCCAGACTGGGCGGTATCTGACGATCAAAGCCAGGAAGTCTATAAGTACGGTAGATCCCAGCATGTTCCAGCCGGGTACAAGTGCGCATCCAAGCCTGGCCGAAACAGTCTGTTGAACTCAGTGGTATCTAATATCCCTCTGTCGATGGAAGCGTTCAATCTAGGGCTTGGTGAGGACAAAGGTACAAGCAGCGGGGAGATGGAGACAGCAAAGCAGAGATGGGAATCATCGCCAGCTCTCCTTGAATCCTTTGCGTCGATCATCAACATGAATAAGACCAAATTGATGGGATTGACGCTCGCAGATGTTGGTAGCTCGACCGGCGGTCATTCTGTATCTGATCAGCGCTTCTTGGAAATCGTTCAAGGTTTGGTGGGCCGGGAATGAAATGGGTGTGGAGGTCCTCCTATATATGTACATAATGTGTGGAATCAAGACGAAAGAACCCGATTTATCGTCCACGGGGAGTTTTGAACTTTCAAGATCTTGGCAGGGACTCTTGTGTTCAATCGCAACCCTGAGGGTCTGGCCCATCCAACTACAGACGGCACCAAATGCATTGATCAGGGGGAGGCTGTCAAGTGAGGTAGGTGGTCACAAGGTGATGGCGGTTGAGCCTCATTGCTGCATGTCTGGGTCCAGATACAACCCCCTGAAAATTAGTCGACGGTCGGATATTGATCGGGGCTTGGGGCTGAACCGCGCAACGGCAGGCGTTGCCTTGCGCGTGGCATCTACTTGGCTGGATCATGATACTTGCCGCCCAAGCCCTGCAATGATTCGGCAGATGTGTTTCCATCAGTCCATCACGCATCGTGCCAAGACAATGTTCTCAGCGCCTTCTAGTCTCCACGAGAGCACCGGCACCAGAGCCTCGTCGCCCCTGTTGGCGAAGGCGGTACAAGTTGATGGCGTGCCTCCGTCTCGCACGAGGCAGCATGCCGTTGTGCCTCGCGCCTGCCCCTCTGGTCCTCCGAGTGCTTCGACACATCATGATGATGGCGAGGCCGTCCATTCGTTTCCTCCTTCTCTCGTGTCTCCTTTCTCTAACAACAGCACGCTCCTTTTCGAGAGACTACACTCAACATGGCTTCCCCCAGCTCCAGGCCCGGAACGACACTGGGCCGATCAACGGGACTTTGACCAACAGCACCGGGGCCGTCTCAGTGCCGCAAATCCCGGTCGCTTGCAACTTCACTCAAGAAGTCACCTTCAAGGTGAGAGAACCTAGGAGGACCCGCACAACCGGTCTCGGACATGCCGGTACTGACCAAAGTTTGCAGGCCATCGAGGCAAACTGCAGCACCTACATCAACGTCCTCGAGTCAAGCTCTGGCTTCCCGCTATGGGAGAGATGGCAGTCCAGTGACTGATTCTCCAACTGCACTTATCATGAGATTGCGACTCGGTTTCCCGACGTTCCCAACAGCCTTCCACAACTCGTCTTTCGCCAAGGCAAATTTGATTTCATCTCGCAGCCCGACATGGCCGATGCCCGGCGGTATATGCCGTTGCCGCCCCTGAAACTCGCCAAAAGAATCGATGGGGATGCCCATTTCCTCCCGGTAAGGTGGCATGCAAGAGGACACTAGGGGGAGATTGCTAGCGCGGAGCCACTTAGATCTTCAGAGAGTCAACCGAGTCGCCTCTATCGGGAAACTGCCACGTGCCCCGACCCAGCCCGGAACATCACGACCGGAAGTGACACCGGAAGCCAAGACAACGCGGCCCTACTTCTGCAAAGCATCGATGTTGCGTGAGTAGTGACCTCCTGTTCCGTCCTGACCGACATGATGCTGACCATTGGGGACAAACAGCACCCACCAGTACTCTCGCTGCGCCCTCCAAAACGCCGGTTCCTACGCCGAGATCCAATAGTGCACAGTTTCGACCACTGCCAAGCTCTGGATTCTCCCCAAGAGCTTCTTCATCTACTTTGGTGCCTCGTCATGCGACGCCAAGCTGTTTTCGTACCTCGGCGTCGCCCTCTCGATCCTCCTCGACGCCCTCCAGCTGTGCGCTCTCATGTGGCTTGGCCTTGGGCACGTCTCGTCCTTTTCGTGGCTCCAGTTCCTCATCAAGCTCGCGGCCGGCATCGGGGAGCCGGCAGTCCAAGCCGTGCTGCTGCAGCGTGCCAACGGGGACACAGCGTCGGGGTTCGTCATCGCGGCCATGGAGTTCCTTCAGCCCTCGGCGGCGCCCATCGTGGCATTCGTGGCTGGCTGATGGTTTAGCAAAGGACACGGGTTCCAGACACTTGCCACGGACGCTGTCACTACCATGATCGGGGTCTTGATGGTGCTTGGGTTCACAACCATGCGGATCCTGGCCGTGGCTTTCATGACAAGCGGCGAAATGTCGACGCTCGTGCCCGTGGGGCTGCTGTGTGCTGTCGGCCCGTGGGTGGTGGTGTATCTGCTCTTTAGGCTCGTTGGACTGCCCATGCAGCTCTGCTTCATCCTCGGCATGATCGAGATGTGGCTCTGCAAGTCGGGACATTTGATTGGGTATGCCATGTTCTTCTTGGGCATTCTGGTGGTGATGCTCACATTTGTGGCCTTTACTCCCATCTGGGCGCTGTGGGAGCTCGGATGGGCGACCAGACAAAAGATCAGAATGTACAAGGGAGTGCTGGTCAAGGACGAGAAGGGGGAGAAGCCGCTGTTTCCGCTCGCAAGATACTTCAGGACTCGGTTCCAGAACACGTCGCGCTTCAAGCGAGGCTGCGTCAAGGTCGTGTTCTGGCTGTTCATCCTCATGAGCATGACGAGCTTCGTGGGCAAGTGGATGTTTATGGTCAACGTCCTCAACTTTGCCGGCGACGCGTACTGCCCTAGCGGATACAAGGAGGCGACCTTTGCGGGCTTGGCGTTCAAGGCCGTCGTTCTGGGGGCGGGTGTGGGACTGCAGTTCTTTGGATTGACAGCGTAGAAGTAACGTTAGTTATAGTTATAATTAGTAATTGTTTCCGTGCTGGCAAGCTGTCGAGTGTTTTGTCAAGGTCGGTCTGGGCATGAACAGTGCGTCGCACGATGTCTGGTGCTTATCGCACCCTATCTTGGCTTATCGGGTCTTATCGGTGGTTATCAGCTCCCAGAACTCCTGAGCTTCTTTTTGATCGGGCGGCGGCCATCCTCGAATGCCGACAACAACACAAAGAGTTGCATTCACCCCCTCCCCACTCGGCTGGCATTGCGTTCATGGCTAAGCATTTCCGATTGAAACAGGCCGCTATAACAACGACGCTGGCATGCCATGTCCATCCGACCTGCCCTCTCGGCAGAAGCTCCCGCCAGCCTCGCGACAGACAACCCTCATCCCGCGACGCGTTGAAGCCTCCCGACTGTACGCGCCTCGCACTCATGCCTCCAGACCTCATACCGCACGCGAACCGTTGAAGCTTTCCGAGTCTGCACGCCTGCGTTGCCCTCCGACCGACCCCACAAACGATCCGTCCCAATCGAACCCAGTCGTGGCTCCCGACATCCTAACGACAAGGGCTCCGAGGCAACACTTGGGGCAGAACAACCCCAAGTGCCCTTTCAACCACGACAATACATGTTATACTGTGCAAATGGCAAGCCAAGCGGCATTTTTTCCGCAGGTCTCCGGGTACTCTTCATATTGCTCCATACCCATCGGCCCTGTGCTCCCCTCGATGGCCGCCGACAGGGTCAATGCAATGTTGCAAACATCCGAGTGTTGGCCGCCGGCTCAGCCTATAGCCCTCATGATACAGCCAGATGTCTTGTCCATCTGAAAGCAGACTAGGATGCGGAAGCTTCCCGGTGTGCAGTTGCTGCCCGGTTTCCTTTCTCAATTACCGCCAAAGTGGCATTTTCCATGGCGACAGCCCTCTGGTTGGAGAGGAGCATTCGATCTCCAAAACGGCATCCTTTTCAACTTCGCTGCGACCGCGGGGAGCAAGCTCGTTCTCCCTTGACCTCGCAATGATCATTGCTTACCCCCCCTGGAAGATGCCAAAATGAAGGCAGCGCTGTCGTGCTCTGCCGGTTTGTGGGTGTTCACGCCCTGTTCGTCCTTCGGGTGGTCGAGGCTTTGTGTGCGACTTCCGATGCAATGTCGGCTCGATTTACCATGGGGGCTAGTGTCTTTGAACAGAACCATCATCTCAGTAGACCGGGATGTTATTCGAGCGGACCACCCACCCCTGCCCAGGCTGTAGACGAAAGGCTTCGAGATTAGCTAAAGTTGGGCAATGGTAGTCACTACACTTGACTAAGACCGGAGAAGTCCGAGTGCTTCACAGTTGTCCGAAGTTCTAAGGAAGGGAGAGTTGATCCACCAATGTGGACATCTCTGTACAGCATTAGCGAAGATGCGGATCATCATTCGCCCTTGTAGCTCAGTGGTAGAGCGCAGCACTTGTATGCCACTTCCACACATGCTGAGGTCTCAGGTTCAATCCCTGGCGGGGGCATCTGATTCTATCTTTTTGCGGGATTTATGTTCGCGAGGATGTTGATTTTGCCTGCACATACACGTACACGTATCAACATCGCCAAGGCAAGAAGAAAGAGGCCCTTGGACAATCCTAAATCACCCCTTACAAAACAGAGCTGTTGACTTTCAGTGGAAGTTTCAGCAGTCTCATCCCAGCGCCATTCTCCTTAGGTAGTCTCCCTCCACGAACGTTGACCTGCAGGCTCTCGTGGATGAGGCGCGGAGCGGCAAGATGTTTGTCCCTCTCACTCCTCAGTGCTACAAACTCGTCCTCAGTCATGTCATCTTTGACGTGCCTGTTTTCCATCTTGTGGGTGGCAACGGTGACGGCTGGCACGGGCTCGCGTTCCCCCGTCGGATAATCATGACCTGTCCAGATCTTGACGTGGTCCGGCAGCGACAGTATCTTCTGAGCCGACTTGAACAAATCACGAGCACTTCCACCGGGAAAATCACATCTGGCCGTGCCAATGTCGACGTGGAACAGCGAGTCACCGCAAAAGACGTTGTCTATTCTCTCAGGTCAGCTCGCACGAAAGGGTGGAAGGGCTCGAGATGCTGACATACCTCCGATTCGATACCCCAGATGGTCGGGCGTGTGGCCAGGGAGGTGCAATGCCTGCGCTCTCACCTTGCCAATATCAAACTGCTGGTCGTCTTCCAGCAGCTCGTCAAAGACCCCCTCGTACTCGGCGGCGTCGATGCCGTATCGCTGGCCAAAGAGACTTTGCACACGTCCGATGCGCTTGCCGATCGACACGGATGGTGCTTGACCCTGCTTCTCCGACAGGCGACGTTGCAGGTAGAAGGACGCCGTCAAATGATCGGCGTGCGCGTGGGTCTCCAAGATCCGGACGATTGTGTACCCCTTTTCGTCGACCAAAGAGAGGAGGGCGTCGGCAGACGAGGTGGTGATGGTCCGGGTGCATTTGTCGTAGTCCAGGACGGGGTCAATGATGGCGGCACTCTTGGTCTCTGGATCTGCGACAATGTATTGAAACGTGCTTGTTCCTGTCTCGAAGACGGGGTGAATGATGGGCTCGACAGGCGAATGGTAGTGCTGACTGGTGGTTGCCTGCCCACGTCGACCGCCGCCAGTGACGACGGGTGTGAAAGGCTGGATGGGAGGACGAAATGGTGTGCTTGCAGAAATGCGCCTCCCTGATGGACGTCGAGGAGGTATGATGCTGCCGATCTGATGCATCCACCGGCGTGGATGAGATGTGACGGAAGGCGCTTGAAGCTTCGCATGTTGATTTGTTCGGAGAATGGACAAGGCGGTCAGGGGAGAGGCCAGATGGGTTGGTGGGATCTGGCATCTCAGCGCATTGGCGATGCATGTTTGGAGTGCGTCCATGATGTCTGTGTTGGTGGTGATGCTCGTCGACAAGCGAAGAAGGTGAATCTCACAAAGCACAGGTCTGGTCGATGAGGTCAGTTTATGCATTCGCCGAGATTCGTCTCGGCCCCGGCAGCCGGTCTCTCCCTGGCGTTCCGGGTTCCGGGGACCAAAGCCCCACCCAATGGATCGCGCTCGGCCGTCATGTCTTGAGTCAGCCCGTGATGGCATTGTTCTCACTTCCCCGGACGAGTCCTTGCAAGGCAGGTTGATGCTTGATGCGCGAGTCAAAGGCCGGAAACAATTGCCACGTTGGAGGGGATGTTTGCTACTCCCCGCCCTCTTGATGGTTCTTCCCCAGCGTACACACTGTCCCACGCACTTTCTTCCTGGGCGGTTGAAAACTTGAAAGCAAAAGGCCCTCCAGCCGAGACTCGGATCGCGAGTCGGCGACTGGCTGACCGACAGCCACCAACAGCCGGGCCGGCACTCTCCACCTCTCGGCGGCAGGTGGGGAGCTCTTGTTTCGGCTCGGGGACGATGCGCAAGTTTTGGGGGAAAAGACAATATGCTCATGGCCAGTTGTGGTGTCCGAGAACCAAATTTTGCCGCAGTGCTCTTTCCCAGTTGGCGTCGCGAGACGCAGAGTCGGCCAGGAGGAACGTCCAGTCAGCAAGGGGCGCCATCACCGATTTCGGATTAGCGCTCCATGTCGCCATCGCTCAAGCTTTCGGTTTTCTTTCTCCCCACTGCATCAAATGCATAATCCAACATTTCCTCCCATTGGAACATTCATTGCTTCCAATACATGATCGACTACGCGCCGTGCTGCTGATACCTAGCCATGGTTTCCCGCCAAGTTTTGGTCTCGTCGGCCGCGTGCGCCACCACTGCTGCACGTCATGCCGCCCTCGTCACGCACACTGTCCCCGCCATGCGCACTTACGCGACGCACGCACCACCATCGCCAACCATGTCGTCGACAAGGAACCACAAGGTCGTCGTGGTGGGTGGTGGCACTGCCGGCCTCACCATCAGCCACCAGCTCCTACGTCAAGGCCGATTTTCACCCGACGACATTGCCATTGTCGACCCCGCCGAATGGCACCACTACCAGCCGGGCTGGACCCTCGTCGGAGGCGGTCTCAAGGACAAGACGTCGCTGCGCCGTCCCCTCGCAAGCCTTATTGATCCCAAGCTCCGCTTCTACAACACATCGCTCGCCTCCTTTGCCCCAGACACCAACTCGGTCACTCTCGGCAACGGTGACACGCTGACATACGACCAGCTCGTCGTGGCTCCCGGCATCACGGTCGACCTTGACTCCATCAAGGGGCTCTCTGAGGCACTGTATGACCCCTCGGCCCCGGTTTCATCCATCTACAGCTACGACACCTGTGACAAGGCCGATCGCAATATCAAGGCTCTCACCTCGGGCGCTGCCCTTTTCACCCAGCCCGCTGGCGTCATCAAGTGTGCCGGTGCTCCCCAAAAGATCATGTGGCTCGCCCTCGACCACTGGCGCAAGGCTGGCCTGTACACTCCGGCCAACCCGGGATCCTCGCCCATCGGCACTACCTTTGCGACGGGAATGCCGACCATGTTTGGCGTCCCCAAGTACAACGCCGTGCTCGAGAAACTTCGACAGGAGCGTGGCGTCGAGGGGCTGTTTTCCCACGACCTGGTCGAGGTCAACGGAGACAAGGCTACATTCATGGGGAATGGTGAAAAGGTCGTGCGGCGGTTCGACCTTCTACATGTCACGCCAAAAATGGGGCCCCATGCCTTTGTCAAGACGAGCCCGCTGGCCAACGAGGTGGGCTACGTGGATGTCGACGATGCCACGCTGAGGCACAAAAGGTGGTCGAATGTGTGGAGCGCTGGTGATGCATCGAGTCTCCCCACGTCCAAGACGGCCGCCGCCATCACAGCAGAGGCCCCCGTGCTCGTGGAGAACTTGCTCAAGGTGATGGACGGAAAGGACAAGGAAATTGTCGCAGGATACGACGGGTACACTTCCTGCCCGCTGCTGACGGGAGATAAAAGGTGTTGCTCGCCGAGTTCAAGTATGGGGGCGTCCCCAAGGAGACCTTTGCGAGCGTTGTGCGAGCATTGGACCAGGGGACACCAAGGACAGCATTTTACTATCTCAAAAAGGATTTTTTCCCTTGGGTGTATTACAATTCCATGGTCAAGGGGAACTGGGGCGGGCCCAAGGGGTGGATTCGGTAGGCGTGGTCAATAGCATTTTCTGGGTTGGCTGGCGTTGCACAAAAAGTCCATTGGACTCATTCTCGACGAGATGCCTCTGTTCGTCTTTGTTTTTCTTGCTGTTGTTGGCTGAGCGACTATTTCACGTGAATTCCACGTGACATCAGCTGACGGATACGAGGTAATTCAAGTGAACGTCCTGATCCTTCCCTCGGCCGCAGATCTCCTGAAATTGTCAACCCAATCCACATCCACCTCACAAGCCTCACAGGACCTTGAAGATAACAACTCGACCAGTACCACCTCGATCTGCCAACCCCCACTGGATATCCCACAACCCAAATGTCGCTCCTTCCAAGCATCGCAACCGGCCTGGTCGGCGTCCTGCACGTCTACATCATGGTCCTCGAGATGTTCCTGTGGACGACGCCACGCGGTCGCAAGGCGTTTGATCTCAAGCCCGACTTTGCCGTCCAAACAAAAGCACTCGCCGCCAACCAGGGCCTGTACAACGGCTTCCTCGCCGCGGGCCTCTTTTGGGGTCTCGTGCATCCCGTCCCCGAGTTTGCGACACAAATCCGCCTCTTTTTCCTGGCATGCGTGGGGGTCGCTGGTGTGTTTGGAGCTGCCACGGCGAGCTCGCGCATCCTGGTTGTGCAGACTGTGCCTGCGTGCTTGGCTGCGCTTGCTGTTCTGTTCGCATAGGTTGCTCGGAAGGATGGGGGATGGATCACCCGGACGGAAAGGCATGGATGGGGGCAGGATGTTGTCAGGATGTTATGACGGCCAGCCTCCAGCCCCGGTTGAAGACTTCTTGGCAAAGCTGGCTCAGCGCCGTTGCCGTTGAGTTGTCTGGGAACAAGGGGACAAAAATTGTGCAGAAACACCCAAGGGGAAACAACTGCGGATGGCCTGGGCGGGAATGAAGACAAAACATGGTATGTACTGATACACTTCATGATATATACAACTGCCGGCTTGGTCGAACAGCACAAACTCGACCCCCAGAGCACCCATATGTCTCCTCCCCCCACCTAATATCCTACCCTGCCATTCATGTCTCCTTTCTCGCCGACCCGCCCATGCTCCGCCGGATAGAGCGCTTGGGCGTCTGGGTCATGGTCAGAAGACCGGGGCGGTATGGGAGTCTGCCGTAGTCGCCACCCGACGAAGGAGAGCGGCCCTGGTAGAGGAGCTGCAGGTTGCAGGCGTCAATGGTCATGGTCTCGTCGGGGCTGACGCGGATGAGCTCGCCGTGGCTGATATCATTGGTCCAGGTCACGCCAGAGTTGGCCTTGCCCGCGAAAGGGTCGTTCTCCCTGCCCTTCTCCACCGTCCACGAGCCGCCGAGGCTGGTCGCGGTCAGGGACCGGAAGAAGCGGCCGTTGCTGCCAATGGCCTCGACGATCATGAGGTACTTGTTCTGGCCCTGGACGTGGTAGACCTGGACGGCCTCGAACAGGTTGTTGGTCGTGTCGCTGAGGATGGTGTCGTACTTGTCGCCGAAGCTGCCGGGAAAGTTGCCGATGGCCATGCTCGAGCGGTAGATCTTGCCGTTGTCTCCGCAGAAGAAGAGATAGATCTTCTCCTTGTCGGCAATGACGGCCTGGTCGATGACGCCCGTGCTGGACCCGGTGATCTTAGCGGTCGACAGCGTCTGGACGTTGCCCCAGCCATTCGCATTGGTTGGGTCCTTGGATGTGCGGTACGAGAAGGCCGTCGGGCCCCACTGATACGCGAGAACCCAAATGTCCTTGGGCTTGAAGTAGAAGAGAGACGGGGCCACGGCGGCAAAGTTCATCTTGGTTTGCGAAGCGGCGCCGAGCTCGTTCCAGTTGCTGACGAGACCAAAATTCATGGATCCCCAAGTCGATCCCGAGTCGTGGTTGGTGGCGTACACAAGATGCTTGCCGTTGTAAGGGGCTGTGGTGAAGTCCTTGAGCGAGACCCATCCGTTCTTGGGCTGCGCCAGAGCACCCGTCGATGTCCATCGGTAGGATGACGGAAGCGGGCAAGTCTTGACCGGGACCGTGGCGTTTTGCGCCACGGCCACGGCCGTCAACGAAAGCAAGGCGAGGACCTTCATGGCGTCAGTGTTGGGATGGAGTTGCTGAGGGAAGAACCAGTCGAGCTACCCAGGACGGCAGACTGTCGAACCCGTTTATATAGCCCGGAACATCTCCTGGACTGATGAGGAGGAGTGCTCGGTACTATCCACGAGTCTCCTCGATTGGCGGGCTTGATCGCACCAAGAAAGGGCTCCAGGCGGTATATAGGACGGCTCGTCCCAAAAGAGGGAGCCAAAGACCAGAAAAACATGGCATTGCGGCCTCGTTTGGGTTCGTTGCTTCTCCCCGGAATTGTCCGTGGTTTGCCCGCCCCCATTTTCCACCAATATCAACAGCGGTTCGGGTAAGTGGACGGCATGGAGACACGACGGTAGTGTCGTGGCCAACCCCACATGCACTTCAACGACAATCCGGGGTAATGGGTTCGCTCTATAGCCGCGCAGATGGGCGACGGCAATTTCTCCGGAATGCGGAGACAGCCCGCCCGGGTTGGGCGGGGTTTTCATCAACTACCCGAACATCACAACGTGCAATTGGGGCGCTTGCCGCACAGGGGTCGCTGTTTCAGCCTCTGGATGAGTTGTTCCGTCGACGTTGATGTTCTGGGAGAAGCTGCATCTATGCCGAACGCGCGATGTTTCCAGGTCGGTGTGCCACCTCTCTGCCGTGAAATCAGCACAAAACTCCCATGGACGGCGGCGTTGATTGCAAACTTGGCAACACCTACTCGTCCCTTCGATGTGCGAGTCCCACTGAGCGTGTTCTGCCGCCACCACGGTCGCAAATTTGCGCCTGGATCCCGGCTTGGCTTGGGTCAGGCCCTCCCAACGACCCAGTTGATGAGCCAGGGCGGAGAGCGAGTCATTCGCTCGCCTCTCGAGATTCTTGAGTTGCTCTTTCAAGGACGCCAATGCCCTTGCCAGTCCTTCTCTGAGTTCTGGTGTCTTTGCGGAGCCGAAAGCCTGCTCGAGTTCGTCGATCTTGGACTGGATTTCGCTCGATGGCTCCTCTTCCTCGCCCTTGTCTTGAGCATCAGTGTCAGCGGCGTCGACAACTGTGATGACGTCTCCGAAAGCCTCGGCAAAGCGATTAGCCATGCGCCGGTCGTTGATGGCGAAAACAATCTCCTCAACGCCACTGTCGTCGAGATTGAGTTTCTTGCCGCCCAGCAGCACGTGTTTCCATGCTGCCGAAACCTCGTCGACGGGATTTCCATAGGCACCACACCCCCATGCTCCAAGAACGATCCTCTTGGCGCCTTTGAGGCGGAAAACGGCCATCACATGCCTCATCTTTGTATGACGAGGTCGCGGTCCGTTTCGTGGGTGTATCTCGCCGGCGTCCCGTCTGCCCCCGGCTCCGTATCGGGCTGCCGGAGCATTGCCGACGTGACGCAGTCCACGAACCAGCGGTCGCGTTTGGCAAGATCCTCGGCGTCTTGGTCTCGAAATACAAGGACATCGGGAGTGTAGACGGCAGCCACTTCGGGCAGCCGGTAAAACGTGTCTCGCAGGGAGGGCAGCAGCGTCGTTCGCATGCACAACGACTCTTCTTGGCTGGTGGCGCCGTTGAGGAAGCCCCGCCCGGGGACAGGGGCGAGGCCATGTTGAGGATGGCCACTTTGGCTCTCTTGTTGAAAGATCGACGTCATCCGAATCTTGGATGGCGAGGAGGAGTGGGCGGCCGTCAGGGTGTCAGTGACGCGGAGGGAAATACGGGGAGTTGGAACGGAGGTGCCCGAGGGCGTCGTTGATGCGCTTCTCCCGGTCGTTGCGATAGTAGCCGGAGAAATAAGCTCTGCACCATTGACGCCGGCTCGGGCACGCGGGTGTGTCGTGAGGAGTGCGGGGATCACTTTGTTGATAGTTGCCTTGGCCTTTTTCGCCCTGGCGTCTTTGCGCCATGCGACGGGCGCAAGGCCGGTCGATGGTTTGAGGCGTCCCATGATCTAGTTTGCGGAGAAATTGGAGTGGTTGAAGGTGGCGGGAGGCCAAGCTGGAGAAATTGAACTTTGAAAGAGTCGATGACGCGTCGTTGTGACGAGAGAGCAGCATTTTCAGGGACCCACCCAACAGAGGAACCCTATCCCTGGGTATAGGCAGTGAATGCAAAGACGATTTAATAACGTTACGTTAACGTGGTTCACCATCGAGTGGCGCACTTTTTCCAAGATTCCCACCACCCAACTTCAAGACGCGTTTTTTCAAACACAACAATGTCCGACAACCTGCCAGAGCATCGAATTCTTCTTGCGATCAATGCGATTCAATCGACACCGCGCATAAGTATTCGTCGCGCTGCGGAAGTCTACAACGTCCCTGCGACAACAATCCGCCGCAGAATGAAGGGCCAGACCGCGAAGCCCGATAGCCGCAACGCTCGTTTAAATTTAACGACGATAGAAGAGGAGGTCATTGTTCAATATATCCTCGATCAGGATTCGCGAGGGTTTTCGTCCCGGATTGCTGACGTTGGTGATATGGCCGATCTTCTACTTCGGAAACGAGGTGCGCAACCCGTCGGAAAGAACTGGCCAGCCCGCTTCGTTGCACGACGTCCAGAGCTAAAGACGCGTTTCAATCGCGTCTACGACTACCAGAGAGGCCTTTGCGAAGATCCTGCAATTCTTGAGCCGTGGTTCCGACTGGTTGCCAACATGCGGGCGAAATACGGCATCCTCGACTGTGACTTCTACAACTTCGACGAGACGGGCTTTATGATGGGCATGATACGGCCTAGGATGGTTGTTACGCGCTCCGATCGGGTCGGGAAACCAAAGGCTATTCAGCCGGGCAATCGAGAATGGGCGACCGCGATTTGCAGCATCGCTGGCGACGGTTATGTGGTGCCCCTTTCTTGGTGGTGAAGGGCCGCTTCCACCTTGCGAGCTGGTACTCCGAACACCAGATTCCCGACGACTGGGCTGTCAAGACAACGCCCAACGGATGGACGGACAATGCGACCGGTCTAGATTGGTTACAGCATTTCGACAAGCATACCAAAGGCCGCCGGAGGGGTGCATATCGGATGCTGGTTCTTGATGGCCACGGAGCCACGTCAACGCCGAATTCGAGGACTATTGCAAGCAGAACAACATTATCCCCATTTGCCTGCCTCCCCATTCCTCGCATCTGACCCAGCCTTTGGACGTGGGTTGTTTCAGCGTCCTGAAGAAGAAGTACGGCGCTGAAATCGACCTCTTCATCAAGGCCCGGATCACGCACATCGCGAAGCCCGAGTTCTTCCTTGCGTTCAAGGCCGCCTTCTACCGGACTTTTACCAAAGAAAACGTTCTCGGGGGGTTTCGAGGGTCGGACTTATCCCCCTACGACCCGCAGGCTGTACTTTCGAAGCTGGATGTGAGGTTGCGGACGCCAACACCTCCTGGAACCCGTGATAGACCGCCGACACTCTGGGTCTCTAAGACGCCTACGACTACCAACGAAGCCCTTTCGCAGTCGACCCTTATTAAAGGTCGAATTGCCAGACACCAGGGAAGCTCTCCGACTCAATTTTAGCCGCTGTCGACCAGTTTTCGAAAGGAATGCAAGCGGTTTCCCATCTGGTCCACTTG